>JAOEGT010048404.1:0-36872 GCA_025447795.1 Speoplatyrhinus poulsoni
TTGTGAATTGCATGACATTTATTTGCAAATTATGACACTAATCTAACCCCATAGTAGTAGACTTGTGTCACCGTTTTCACACTGTTTTACCCATCCTGCCCGTGTGTTGCCCAGTTGAGCAGCTGCCCACTATCACTGCTCAGTCACCGAGCCCTGTCATTGCCTTCCCCTTTGACGAGAGCTATTCCATGACGTGTGACGGCAAAGGAAACCCAGAGCCAGCGTGAGTACCAAACACTGCATCTCTTAGCAGATCGTGGTAGCAAAGCCTGGAGAGCTTGTTATCGACCAAACTGACACCACCACCACTGCCAATGTGGCACCATCCTTGTGTTGTGCGTTTGTTTCCATTGCGTCTACACACACAAACCATGAGATGTGAACCCACACAGGCAACCATCTCCACTGGGTTAACTTTACATTATGGACACTGACAGACTTTATACTTATGCCTTTCTTTAGATTTCGCTGGACGAGGAACGGACAGGAATTCGACCCTCTCCAGGACCCGCGGCTGCTGAGAGAGGACGACTCTGGGACTTTTGTGATACCTAATAATGGGAACCTCACCGAGTACCAGGGAATATATCGCTGTTATGCCTCCAACCGACTGGGGACCGCCATATCAGAGGAGATAGAGTTTATTGTTCCCCGTGAGTAACGTGTCTGTGGTGCTCTGTTACAGTGCTTTCAAGCTGACTTCTGGGCCTGAAAGCCTGTGTAATGACTGTGCCTCTCCATTGTGGTGTGTTTCATTGTATTGGCCATGGCAGAAAACCACTGAACCTTGTAAGTGCCCAACCCCTTGTTGCCTCTCATCTATACCTCTGTAGAGACTGAGGAAAGCATTGAGAGCACTGTACCCTTTCCATCAATTCCCTGGGTACATTTTTCATTTTGTTTCCAAAGCGCAGCACAAAAATTCTCACAGAAGTACAATCCAAAGGGAAATAGTCTGGCTGTGCTCCAAGCTGGTCAGCAATGATGACAAGCCATAGTACTAGCCTGGCTCTGCCCGATTATTGCTCTCAGCTCAATATGTTTTTGCTGAGATTATAGTCTGGAAATCCTGTCGGCATTAGCGTTTTCACAGCCACCCTGCTGGCGGACCAATCAGGGTGGGTTGGTGAGATGACGTTGAAGTCAAGCGTGTTTCCAAATGGTGGTAAAGCTTGATGAGGTGATCAAAACAAAAACGCAGATTGGTTAAATGCTGTCCAATCGTTTCAAAATGAACCTTGCCTAGTAGGAGGAAATGACTGTGAACACTTCGCAATGGAGCGTTGCCAGACGTCTGGTTACACCAGGTTACTAACAGTACAGCAGAAGTGGTGGTCTATATCCTCCTGTACGGACAAAATCTGGGGAAAACATTTACATGTAGAATTTGTATTTATTTACGTACTTACTTATTTATTTACTTATTTACTTTTTAGCTTACTTTCACCTTTGAATGACAGTAATGTAACACTGATGCTGCTTGGCAGTTAACAAAGTTAGTGCTGCCATCGTCTGGGGAAAAAATATACCACCGGTACATTAAATATGTTTACATATTACTTTTTTTGTTTTTGTTTTTATAGATGTTCCCAAGTTTCCAAAAGAAAAGATTGACCCCATTGAGGTTGAGGAGGGTCAGCCTTTTATTCTAGAGTGTAACCCACCTACTGGAATCCCACCACTTCAGATCTACTGGATGACTATCAGTACGTGCCATCTACAGTGTTTTCATGTGATGCTGTCTGAGTCTGTTTTTGAATCAGCGGCCTGTATATCTATAACGAGAACCTTAATTCTCACTTGTTATAATGTTTGAGCTTCACATAAGCTATAATGATAAGCTGTGTGTTAATTAAAATCCATGTCGTGGTGTAGTTATCTTTGGTTGAGTTCAACTACAGACCCCATTCTGCACACAGATCTCCAGCACATAGACCAAGACGAGAGGGTGTCCGTAGGCCTGAATGGAGACCTATACTTCTCTCACGTGGAAGAGAAGGACAGTCGGAGAGACTACTGCTGCTTTGCTGCATTCTCAAGAATACGCACCATCATTCAGAAGAACGCCATGTCTGTCGATGTCAAGACCAGTGGGTGTCCAATGAAATTAATGAATGCTTTGTAAACACGGGTTCATCCTGTTTTCACACCATATACATACTTTTTTTAAACCGTCTATGTGTCATAATGTCTTTTTTACAGTATTATTGTGTGTTCTTTTGATATCAGTGATTTTTTTTAGTTTGAATCATCCCATTGTTTTTGTTCATTTTTATTTTGCTGTTATTCACCTCCATTGCAGAGAAATCTAAAAATGGCACCAGTCCTGGAAGTGGTAAGTTTCAGAGTCTCATTTATGTGTGAAATTTGACATACACACACACACACACACACACGCGCACACACACACACAGTTGTATAAATCTTATTGATCAATATGTATGGACTTGCCTATTATTTTAGCTAATGCCATTCTGGAGAGAAAACCCAGTCTTCTATCGCCCTCTGGTGTCCAATCCGAGAAGCAGCTGGTCAAAGGAGAGACGCTGCAGCTCGAGTGTATTGCTGAGGGATTGTGAGTGTCACTTTGGCTGGTTGATCTCTGTGATGTTGCCATTTAACAAACTAGGCAAAACCTTGTGCAGGCATTAGCATATGCAATAGCATCTGAAATACATCTATTCTTTTGATAGAACAGAGCAAATGGAATTCGGATAACATGAACATTTCCAAATGAGTCTGTATAAGTCTGCTGTAATGTAGAGTACACTGTCTGTTGCTTCCTTAGCCCCACTCCAAAGATTGAATGGTTGAAGGTGGGTCACCGTCTCCCCAACCATGTTAAAATTGACAGTCATGGGAAACTACTGACTGTGTCGGGAGTAATGGAGGAGGATGGTGGACAGTACATGTGCAAGGCCAAGAACTCCCATGGAATGGCTGTCCATCACTTCACAGTCATAGTAGAAGGTAAGTAGTGTGCGTTCACATTGGAGCTGTATAGCACTATACAGTAGTGTAGTAGCTGGTTGACATCGGCCCACTGTCCAACTGAATTTCTTTTTTGAAAGTTTGATTTCTTTGTTGTGTGTGTCAGAAACAAAGGCTATTGAAGGAAATAAAATAAATATGAAACACACTGCACATGTCCAACTCAGATTTGGACGAGCCATTTTCCCAAACCAGTATTATTTATTGATGGTAGAGTCAGGGAGTGTAAGCTATTGTAATATACTTTTTGTCAAATTCAGCGAATATCTACTCACAGTTTGCTACTGTAGCTACCCTTTCTGTGTGCATGCTCAAAATAGAAAAGATAATCTGGTGTTTACACAGCTCTGGCTCTGTAAATGGTAACATAAACAAAGTGGTGCAGACCGCACCACACACCGTGGCATTGTGTGTTCAATGTGTGGGGCGGGGCTTCCGAGGCAGAAGCCTATGGCATTGAATGGAGAGGTGTTTTTGTTATGATCGAATTCACATTACAACAATATTTCTCCGGAATCCAGGACTCCACCGTTTTAAGTGTGCATTGTCGTCGCAGTTGATTAGCATGGAATTATGTGAATAACCGCTATTAAACTGCGCTGAAATTGTAGCGTGGCAGCAATCTAATGGAGTGCACCTTTGTTGGACTTACCTGCGCTACTACAGGAACTGATAGGGCTTATAATAACACGCTGAACTCTCCTGGTGTGTCTTCTCAGAGCCTCCTGAGTGGGTCTTGGAGCCTCAGAGCCAGCTGAGTATGATTGGCTCGGATGTGCTCATCAAATGCTCCGCCAAGGGCGTACCTCAGCCTGCCATAACATGGAGCGTGAATGGAGTACCTCTAGAGGGTAAGTCACACCCCTGCTCAAAGCTTCAGTGAAGTCACAGCCTTTATTTACACAGCGCTGGTGCATGTGTGTGTGTGGTATACGCAAGATGCCAATAAACACCCTCTTGACGGAGCTATTTTAAAATGAAGAAGAAAAAAAAAGAATAAGTTAGAAAACATGAAGTACATATTATGTTTGCAGTGCCTGGCTTTAGTGTAAACATAATATTGGTGCTCTAATAACACATCTAGGAGTGATTTGCGCTGAATGAATGTGAATTGTTTTATTGCAGAGGCACCTGCTGCCAAAAGAAGAATGCAGGATGATACCATTGTTTTGCACAACGCACAAGCATCTGACAGCGCCGTCTATCAATGTGAGGCCTCCAACCGACACGGGACCATTCTGGCAAATGCAAATATCATGGTTATGAGTAAGTCTTTCGTCTTAGCCAATCGTTTAAAGGTCTCTGCGTTGAGTAATTTCCATATGTCTTTCAGAATTTATAATTGGAGCGCTACAAACTTCCCAAGCATTTGAAAAGTCGATCTATCAATGCGGTTGCTTAGCAATCGACAGAGGGAGGTATTTGTTTGTGAGTAATTGACAGGCAGAGGCAAGTATTCAGTGGGAGCTGGTTAAATGATGGCGTGTCTAGCTGAAGAGCTGTTGGCATATGCCTGCTATGTGCCGAGGGGACATAGAGGCGGCGGTTTGTTCGTGAGCCACACTCGTTCGTACGCGAGCTGTTCTCCCTATGGAGTAACACGCCAGTTCACTGCCATTTATATGCTAACAAGTTTGCCCAAGTCCACACTGATTTGGTGCCATAATACCAACATGTGCTGCTTTTACAAGGTTAGGTAAAATAACAAGACTGAGGATGGAATGTGCTCTTTGTGGCATTCTGCAAATGTGCCGAGTTTGTTAATGGTGACAGAGCAGTTAATAAACCTGGACGGAGTCTGAGTGATAACTCCAAGCTGCTGCCTTTGTACAATTAGAAGAGGCAGACAATTTTAACGGGAAGCTTTGGCTACAACTGATAAGGCGGAATAATGACTTAACTCAATAAGTCATTATTCCATGCTATTTGCTTTGATTCCTGTTTCACATTTTCTACATAGTTGACAGCCTGAAGGCCCAGTCATTTAGGGCTGCAATTAACACAGAAGGGATGTGAAAGGATTAGCTTGCATTCACGGACAATATCTGCATTTTACATGATTATGTCATCCTTATTTCTTTATACTGTAGCTAATTTCTGAATCTCTCACTATCGCTTGTGCATTCTTAGGATTTACTTATAGTGATTGTTTATTAGTAAATACAGTATAATGTTCTCCCTAATCCATCTATTACTCTGCAGTAAGCTCCCACTTATAATGGAAGAGAATGGACAACTTAATTTGGCTCCAGAATGCACTTTAACTTATTGCCGGTGCTATCTCGATTACTGCAAGCCATCATTTCATTATTTTGAAGTGACGTGATCTAAAACTGTTACTGCTAGCTTTGCAAAAAGTTGTTCTGTGTAGTCAAGTTATACAATGAGAAAAATAGTTGCAGCAATAAGTAAAAGTGATAGAGCGTAATATCAAAACTATGAAATAATGGCTTATTAAATCATCAAGATAAGTTCCTTGGCATTATATATAAATTAAGATAAGGTGCAGTACATGCAAGTGGGAGCTAATGGAAAACCTATAGCTATCCAGCAAAGGATGGATTAACATATGGAATATATTTAGCATTGATGGATAGAAAAAAACCTGAATATTATGTGAAATATGTGAGCTACACATAACCCTCCATTACTGCATATAAGTATAGGTTACATGCAGGGTATTTTAGTGGTATAGGGTGGCCGGATCACAATCAAAAGCATGTATGGCCTACATGTAGGCTCCTCCTTGAGCAAGATCATTAAACCAACATGCTCTTTAATAATTGTGATGGTGGTCGCTATGGTAGCATGCGCTAAATGGCATAATTGCAATACGTCCTTCACACCTAAAGCTTCACTGCCTGGAATGTTCTTTCACCTTATAGACCTGCCGCCCATGATTTTGACCGAGGAGGGAGAGGACTACTCGGCCGTGGAGGGCAGGGGAGTTCTCATGCACTGTAAAGTCTTCAGCTCACCCCCCTCCTCCATCACCTGGTGAGTGAGTCCTTTCTCCAGCAGAGGGAGCTAGACTTCACCTCTGCGTGCAGCCTAGTTTGTACTGCATGTCGGTTCTGCATCACCTGGACTTGCTTGTCGGAGGTCACTGTCGTGTACATATCGCTGATGGCTGTTGTCTAATTCTCCTTTTCAGTCATGTTTGTATACTATATTATCTCAATAGTGCTACCTGCCTAGTTTTATTTTTAATCAAGGCTGGATCTATCAATAGAGAGGCCATTCACATTGTTGACACATTTAGAAGTATGTTGTTTTGTTTGTTATTGTTTTTAAATGGAGTGTGAAACAACAATTAATGTTGTGACTTGCCATGTATTGTGAATGGGGTTGTTTAATGGCAAACGTCAGTGTGTGGACTGGAGGTAAGGCAGCTAGTGGATACCGGTAGTTATCCTGCTTCAAAACTAAAGAGAGAATGTGAATGTTTGTTTCCGCACAGGAGCAAGGATGACTCCCCCCAGTCCGTGGAGGGCCCTGGGTTTATGGTCCACAACAATGGATCATTGGAGATCTACAGTGTAGAGAAAAAAGACATGGGACAGTACACATGCTTCGCAAAGAACACGGAGGGGTCGTCCGCTATCGACGCCATGCTTTATGTGAAAGGTAAATAGTTGTAGCTAATGATGCACTTTTCATGGGCGCATTGACCTTTAAATGTGAAATGTAACTAATATGGCTCCCTCTCTCTAAGATCCCACTAGAATAGTGGTGGCCCCAGAGGACATGCAGATCTTAATAGGTACCAAGGCCCAGCTCTCCTGCCGTGCTGAGTTCGACAAGTCCTTTAGCAATGACTTTGAGCTCCTGTGGGAGAAAGATGATATGGAGATAGCCCTCAACCACACAGAGAATTCACGGTAGGAAGTGGTTTTTTCTACACATTGTGAGCTCAAATCCCCCCCCCCCCTCCTCCCTGCTTCTCCCCGAAAATGTGACCTACTTTTGAGGCTGTATAAGTTAACGCTTTGTCTGTGTTATCTTTTCCGCAACAGTTACTTTGCTGAAGATGGCCTCCTTCACGTCCTCAATGTAAGTCACAGAGATGAGGGCACGTATAGGTGCGTGGTCAGATCACCGGTGGACCAAGATGCCGCCTCGGCGTATCTCAGTGTGTTGGGTGAGCAGACACCATGGCTTCTATGCGACTATCAGAGGCACAGGAAATGATTGACGTGTCTCCCTGTGATCAATACGCCGATAAGCCACATTCACAGAGAAGAGCATGACCTTACAACATCGAAATAGTTCATTTGTCGGCTTGCCCCAGCTCCATAATCTTTGACATTCAAATTCTATTGGATGGAACATTTTTCTGTTTCCTCATCTTGCAGACATTCGGTAGCTGTCTGGCTGTTTTTATATATCCTGTGTTGTTTTGGGTGGATTTTAGATGTCCCAGATGCACCTGAGAATTTGGTGTTGTCTGAACAGAAGAGCAACAGTGTGAAACTGAAATGGACCCCAGGGAATGATCATCACAGCTCTACCACTGGTAAGATAGCATCATCAAGTGCACTATTTGTCTCTTGTGGAGTTTGTTGTTGGCTCAAACATGTTTGGGCTCTACATGCAATTCTGATTCACACTTAATAAAAAATCAGTTGTACAGTTCTGGAAATGACAAGCAAATGGACAAAAAAGCCTTAATATATTTAATTCAAACTGCATACAACGCCAGCGGTATAACATGACATGGCATATGTATCAGATACTCATAATTACTAGTTTCAACTATCTACTGTATTAGCAGTTAATTCTGAAAATTACTAGAGACGTGTAATTTATATTGTAATACAGGTTCTTAATTGAGTGACTCAGTTAGGCCTGATGCAGTAGACTTCAGTGTAGGTTCTTGACTCCACCAAGCGTAAATTATAGTTTGTCCCTCCGAGCAATGTGAATGCCCAGAACGATGTCTGAAGAGTTTGGCGGCACAGCTGGTGGTTAGATAAGCAATCCTTTGGCACGAGGCGGGGGGAGGAGGACTACTCTGATTGCCTCTCTGCCTGTCAACAGAGTTCATTATAGAGTATGAAGAAAGTCAGTGGGAGCCAGGAAACTGGAAGGAGCTGCTCAGAGTGCCCGGCAACCACGGTTCTTCTGTCTTGAAACTCCACGGCAACGTTGACTACCGCTTCAGAGTGTCGGGCGTCAACGCCATAGGGAGGGGTCGCCCCAGCGAGCCGACGGAGAGACACAAAACCCCCCCGAGAGGTCAGAGAACGCCCCTGCTCTCATTGTGTTGCCTTCTCCCTGATGAGCTCCTTCAGGCCATTGGTGCTCGCTGAACTTGTAAAAAAGAAACTCACACACCTGGTGGATAATTGATTCCCCTCTTGTTGAAAAGCCTGATGCGTACATTTCACTGGAGGTTTCTTCCACTAACAATTCCAGTGCCCACAAAATCTATATTTCTTCTTCCCAACAGCCCCTGACAAGAACCCTGAAAATATCAAAATCGAAGGTCATTTGCCACATGAAATGGATATCAATTGGGAGGTAAGAAATAAAGTATGGACATTTTTATAACCCTTTTACCGCATTCTCTGTAAGATGGGCTACCTCAAATAGTGAATTATTCAGCCACAATTTTGGGGAAATCAGAGAATCTACAGACAGAACTGAGGTTTTATAAATGTTTTATATGCAATTATCAATGGGTATATTTGAAATAGAAATATTCCAGCTTTGATATTTCATTGTGGTTCACGTCTTCAAGAAAAAGCTATTTTCAGAATGAGTTTTCCATTGAGAGCCGCCCGTTGTGCTACTTTGATTAGGAAGAAAAAGGGAAAGCTATGAAAATATTTTTTTCTTCTTAACGCATACAGTAATATATTCTACTTTATTGTAAAAGATGAATCTTTTCCCACACTTATTATCTCGCTGCCCTGAAGTAGCAATGAAGCCCAAACCCATGGATTCATGAGCTGCCTCAACGTTAACGATTTGCTTTTGTGGATAATGGTATCTCAGTCTATTTCTCATGGTCAGATTTCTATGCAGAAAGAACAAAATCGTTTACAGTAGTTCTGTACACCCTCAATGCTTGACCAAGTCAATTGTTCTATTGTTTTACTAGATAGTCCGATAAAAATACTGCACTTCCAGTTTAGCAGACTAGCCTAGGGTAAAACATCTACCAGTATATTACTGTAATCTATCTTTTGAAATGTTTTGCATGTGACACACATCAAATGTATATGGCATATATTAAACAATGTTGTTGGTTCATATATTTTGTATACATTGAATATATATTACATACATTTTTTTCTTTTCAGAAAATGGAATAAGCACTATTTTTATGTATTTTCTTTGGCGTAACTTTCATTCATGTTGACATTTTTCAGCCTTTGTTGCCCATCGAACACAACGGCCCTGGGCTGGAGTACAAGGTGATGTACAGGAGACAGGAAGTGGATGAAGTTTGGCAGGAGCACATAGTGAAGAGGCACTCCTTTGTGGTGAAAGATACTCCCACCTTTGTACCCTATGAGATCCAGATCCAAGCCAGGAACCACCAGGGTTGGGGCCCCGAGCCCAAAATCGTGTCCGGCTACTCAGGAGAAGACTGTGAGTGGTCCTATTCTTGTTAACCTCACCTCACTGTGCATTTAGTTTGTTTTCATTTAATTAGCTATTATCCAAAGTATTTAAATTATATTATAAACATTGTTTATATAATATATATAGTTAGTAAAAAAAAAATAAATATAGCATGTAATATAAAAATGAAAATATTAAAAAAGTATGTAATTTAAATAAAAAGTAAATAGTGAGTTAACATTAGTAAATAAGTACAAGTACAGTGATCCTCAGACGTTTTAACACAAAAATATGATATTCAAGTCATTCATTTAACATTAAACATACTGTATAAACATAATATGAAGGTATACTGCATGCACATTGTATTATAGTCAATAAACCTATATAATTAAGTGTATTTTTTACAAATTCATTAAAGTGTAAGTACACCCCAGCTCTGAGCCTGACTCCACCCACTACAACTTTGAAAAATGCGTAAAGGAGCCGAGTGAGGGGAGGGGAGGGGCTGAGAGGGGGACCCCCATTAATGTTTTCATTTGATGACGTATGAGGGTACTAAATGTACAGATGAAAACCAGACAGGTCCTGGGGTGATTTTTAATGGATATGACATGTAGATCTGTTTTCAGCAGATAAAATGCAGATTAATTAGATCAATATTAGATTAATATTAACACCAGCATTGATGTGTCTCATCACATCTGATTTCTTAGTTTATAGCTCAAAAAATAAATTTTACGGTGCAGTTACACTTTAATACTATATATTCAGTAATGTATTGAATCTGTGTCCCATGATGTACCCAGAAGCATCTCACGACCGTATGCCGGGTCCAAACCCACAGTTTGGACCACTGTGCTAGTAATATTACTGTCTCTCTGCCTTAGGTTTCAGCTTCTGTATACTCCTTGTTAAGCGTTTTGTGGCTCGCTCAAGGTTATATCTGCAGTAGCAATTTTTTCCCTTCAAAAAACCAATCAGTGGAGCTTTTTTCCTTGCTTTATCTTTTGTCTTTAGCTTTCTTCTGGACCTGCCCTCAGGAGGTTAAATCAGGTCACCGCTTATCTACTTTTCTAATGCGCTAACTCTCTTTAGTTTTTTAGTACCTGTTGCGGCTAGGTAGTGTCCTCCTCGGAATGGTTTCAGGCCAAATGAACGTAACGTAGTGTGCGTTTTATCTCTTGCTGTGCGGAGATGGCTAGCAAGAACGTGACCAGTCAAAGAGTCAAAGTGGTCGTTCATCTTGGCAAAGCGTGACTCATTTGTCTTTGTATGGTCATGAATACACTTCCTGGCAGCGCAGAGTCTAATATACGTGTGCGTGGTGTTTGTGCGTGCACGTGCCTGTGTGTTGTGTGTGTGTGTGTGTGTGTGTGTGTGTGCGTGCAGTCCCCTCAGCAGCGCCTGATGATGTAGCTGTGGTGGTGATGAACAGCTCGGTAGTCAAGGTCAGCTGGACGCCCGTGCCCAAGGACAAGCTGCACGGACATCTGGGAGGCTACAGGGTAATGCCTCTAAAACAACCCTTTGCTTTTAGACATAGTTTAAAAGGAATAACCCCGGCCTTGTCTTCACCCCGCACACACCTTAGTGTCTCCTTCCCTCTGGCGGTTCAACCATCAAACCGGCCTGAACCACCACAAGAAGGAGTAAAAAAACAATAACACAAAATCCAATATTCTTCCTGTATATGCGATCTGTATTTGTGTGTGTGGGTTCTGTGTCTGCCCTATGTAGGTGAACTGGTGGCGACAACGCAGTCTGGCGGCTTCGAAGAAAAGTCATGGCGACAAGCGAGCGATGGTGTTCCCCGGGGACCGGGACCACGGCATCGTGGCGGGCCTGACGCCCTTCTCCGAGTACAGCCTCATCGTCATGACCTTCAACGGACGGGGCAACGGGCCCGGCAGCCATCCAGTCAACTTCAAAACCCCAGAGGGAGGTAGGATCATCAGGAGGAGGGGGAAGATGGGAGCGGAAAAAACCCAGCGTGGGACCGTATTGATTCGCTAGTTCTGGAGCGAACAAGCTAACAATAGCAACTGAGAAAGTGGGTTGCTGAATTGTGCCGCTGCTTACTGTTTCTATGTGACCGTCTTGCCCCAACAGTGCCTGAGAAAAATCCAGTTTTCAGGGTCACAGATGTTCAGAAAAACGCAGTCTCCCTCGCTTGGGCCCCGCCCGTGGAACCCAATGGACTTCTCAAGGGATACCTGCTGGAGTACCAGCTCAGTATGTACTGTGTCTTTACACTCTTGGCAATGCATATACCGTATGTGTGAAAGATCTCACAGCTCAGTTACTGCTGATACCACCGTCTTCACACTCATTCTTAGTTAAATTGCATTGTAGCACCCCCAGAACCACGATTATCTACCCGAACTGTGAATGCAAGTGAAGGTGCTTGTCATCGGAGGGGTTGAGAGAATGGAGTCTATGAGCGCTATGTGGGGAACAGTAAATAGGAATGCTTGGCGCTTCACACCTTCACAACGACATATTTGGATTTCTCTGAGAAAAGAGTGAGTAGCAGTATTGAATAGGTTCTTTATATTGAGCTGTGCATGACACGGTCCAGTTGATGCAGCTACGTTGTATGCCAAGAAAGCAAGGGCCGGGATCTCTGTGCTATCTGTCTAGCCCCAAAGCGCCCAGCATGGGGAGACAATCATTGTGTTTCTCTAACAGGGCCGCGGGTCAAAGTGAAGTCACAGCGCGCATACAGGAGAAACGTCAGGGCGCTCTCCCGCTAGCTTGTTTGTCACCATACTGTGGCTAGCACATTGCTGACCAAGCCCGCAGCGTCACAGCCTGTTAAAGTTTGTCATTAGCAGGCTCCAGGGATGTCAACACCTGAGCTCATACTCCTATGAGATAGCATCGCTGAGCTAATATGGCCTGTGTGTGTGTGTGTGTGTGTGTGTGTGTGTGTGTGCGGGGGAAGGGGGCTTTCTTTCCATAAGCCGATGGCATATTAAAGCTAATGACTAACTACTAACAGAGTCTTTCAAGTGCATTTCCCGGATAATTAAGTTAGATTTTCGCGCTCGCAGGCGAGGGCCAAAAGTCTTAACGGTATATCAGGACAGGAAATTCTCCCCGTCGGAGATGTGAAGCGATGTAAAGCGGATGGACTCGTCGACATGAAACGTTGTCCCCTTTAAAATGAAGTTGCGCGAGTGCGTTAGCGTGCGTGCGTGTTGAGGATGGCGTAGCCAGCTGTCAACGTGTCACAGAAGAGACAGGAAGCTCTGCCCGTCTTTACGTAGCGCCATACCAACGTAACGGGGCTTCACGCAAACGGAGATGCAGGTCAACCTCGCCTGGCTTGTGGCGTGTGGCGTGCATGATGCGTGCCTGCATCATGCAAATGCAACATTATCCATGTAGATTGTTGTTGTTTTTATTTTTTTATTTAGTTTTTGAAACGAGACTCCATCCATCATTGTCTCCCAGGACGGATCAGTCCAGAACGCTCTCAACTCAATTACTCTCCTGTCAAGAAGATGAGACGAGCGCTCGTCCCGCTCGTACCCCTGTCAACGGTCATGTCTGACGCTCTAACCCCTCCTCCTTGTGTTTGTAGTCAACGACACGGAGGAGGCGGGCGTGGTCCAGACGGTGAACGTCACCGACCCAGACACTACCAAGTGGGTGCTGCGTGACCTGGAGGTCCTCAGCAGATACAAATTCTACCTGCGCTCCTGCACCTCGGTGGGCTGTGGACTGGCCGTCACAGAGGAGAGCACCACCACGCCGGAAGCACGTGAGTGGGATGGACGGGGGTGGGGGGGGTGGGGGGGGACGCCCAGGTCCTGATATGAGGAAGTCCAGGAAGTGAACACCCTAACCGGGTATTTGTGCCAACTCTTCTATGCTCTTAACCAATGGTGTCACTGTTACGCTACGGCTAAAATGCTGCTGGTTCGGCCTCTCAATCTCAGTGAGATCACCTGGTTAAATAAAGGCACATAAAGGCCTCCCCTCCTGGAGGGCTGTGGTACTGCATGTTTTTTGGCGCAAATATCTGGTTAGGATGTTTTACGTCCTGGATTGGGTTTGTCCATCTCTGCTGAAATGGCACTGGACCACAGGAATATGATATATGCCTGGGCAGTCAAGCCTTTCATATCTCCATGTAAGTAATTTTTTTTTTCCTTTTTTTTTTTTTTTATAAACAATTTCATACGAGCGCAGATGAGGTTTTCATTTGTCACTGTCATGAAATAGCAAGTGCTTATTGATTGGACTGCAAATGTGAGCTATGGAACAATCAGCTAAGAGAGAAAATTGCTTTGAGCAGGGAAAACTGTAGGTTTTGATATTGAGTTGTGTAATCATAAAAGTGTTGTTGGGAAAGTAATCATAATGAGCTGGTTCGAGCATGTAATCTTTTCTTTTCATTTACACATCATTTCATTTTTGTTGAGGACTTTATATTATGGTGAATCCGATCTGGATGAAACACGAGTCAAGTGTATCATAGGGTTTAGCGGTGATGGTTTGATTCAAATGAAGTAGGGAAATTAATGTGGATTTATTTAAGTGCAGCCACAGGTATTTTAGGTAAATAAATATTGTTTTAATGAGCTTGCGTTTTCCATAAAAAGCTATTCTTCCAACATCAATACTGTACTGTATATATTTATAAAAAATTGTCTTCACTATTTATTCAGTAAAACGTACATGCTGAATACTGCTGGGAACAGTCTGTTAATGTTTACTGGAAAATTCCTTACAACCACAGTGAGAAAGTTAATTGCCACTTAGGGGTTGGTCATTTGCATAAACATAGATAAAAGGAAAAAAATATATAAATTATTAACTGAATTATTGCCTAGCGGAGCTGTGGTTTATGTTGGGGACCGTGTTTAGATGTGAGCATGAAAATCCATTCATCTAGCCACACTATCAGCATTTGTGCTTGTCAGAGGCTTATTAAGTATTCTCCTCTCCCTCACTTTATAAGCAAATATAAAGTGTCCTGCACGATTGCTGCGCTTGGCGCTGGCTTTGATGACACGTATCGTAAATATGTGCATTAGTGAGAGAGAGTGTGAGAGAGAGTGCTCAGTTTATAATCTTCAATGGTCCTTAGTCTTCAAAATCATGAACACATACTGTACCCCTCTTCAAGACCATATACAGAAAATAAAAAACACTGTTTTGAATATGTTAATATGGACTTGTCTTAATTATAAATACCAAAATGACATATCAACTACAAATGTGATATGTCCAGCTACAGTAGGTATTGAGGAGCTTATGCTTTTGTGTGTGTGTGCATATGTATGTGTCTGAATGTCTGCTTAGAAATGCATTGCTTTTGCCTGTGTCTTCTCCATTCCAGCATCTTCTGCTGCTTCCACTCTCAAGTCCAGTATGTAGAGCGCTGTTTATACAGCAGTCATTCAGACAGTCACACCCACACATGCAGTATGTCATTTACAATTGCAATTAGTACCGTAATGGCGCTACCACTGCTGGTACCAGCTCGCCTCGCCTTTAGGGAGCTTTTCCATTGCATAGTATCGGCTCTACTCGACTCTACCCGCCTCGACACGGGTATTTTTCCACTGCAGATACTACCCACTCAGTTGTACCTGGTCGCCAAGGCAAAGGCACTGTTCGAACCACTCCTGCAGTAGTCCCTATGTCAACATGTCCCTACAGTACCTTGTTGGAATGTCCTTATGTAGCCGAGTGCAGTCAACAGTTCATAGACAACTTGGTCAACCTTCACTTTATGTGTATTGCCCTGTCCAGCTCTCAGTAGATAACATTGATAGTTGTGGCTGCTTCATTAGTTTGCCTTATTTACTGTGTGGCTGTGTTTCTCAATGACGCAGTGACAGTTTCATCCAATCAGTAATCTGCATTGTTGTCACATCACATTTTGATATCGCTTCAGCTCGCTTGGAACTTTGACAGAGCAGGTACTAGAAAAGGTACCTGGTACCAGGTACTAGCCCAACTTTTGCCCAATGGTAAAGCAAAAAGGGCGAGTGGAGTTGAGCTGGTACCACGCAGAAAAGCTCCCAAAGCGAGTAGAGTAGAAGCGAGTGGAGTTGAGCTGGAACAATGCAGTGGAAAAGCATCATAAATGGCCAGCTGGTACCATTCCATCCCATTGTAAATGTACATTTACTTCTAAAATTAACAGTGAATTATGCTGTTACAATATGTGTTGGGGTGATGTGTTGACAGTTTGCTGTATGCACATTTGTTAGTGATTGATTGCATGGTTAGATTAGAATAATATGATCAGGTCTGGTTTGAGTATGCCTCAGAGATCCTGTATACATACTGGAGGGTATTGAGTCAAGAACTATGACATATTATGTTTGCACTGCAAAGCTGTAGACACTGGGGTCATCTGTGAATAATTGACCTTGCCCGGTGTATGTCCTTGTCATGAGCAGAGAGCGCTTGATGACTGTTCATTAGCAAAATGTCAACTTCTGTTTTAAACAAAAGTTTGTGGTTTCCTCTGCGACAGTGATGGTAATGAGAAGTATAGTTATAAAATCACATTAATATTTGCTCATTACTGACAATGTAAACATACATTGACTTTTATACTAGCATTAGGGAGCTCAACGCCACTTATAAGTCAAGCAGAGGAAACAAATAATGCTTTAAAAGTTAAACCCAGGAAGTGTAGATGTTCCATTCCTTACTCCAGATAATTACAAAAATGTAAAAAATAAATTAAATTGTTATTAAATGACAAAGCTTCACATTGCGTTTGTTATTGTAGAAGTGTATTTGCCTTGCTGAGTCACTAACTGTAGAGCACTTGCCTAGTTAAAGAAAGCATGCGTGCTAACATTAACCTATACTAGCATAGCACCACCTACGCTCCAATCCAAATTGATAACGGCAAGATTTGTTTTTCTTTTCAGGCCAAACCACTTCCCCCTCACCTACAAGCACAGCAAGGTCCCCTTTGGCCAAAACCACACGTTCGACCATAGGTAGAAACGCATCACAAATTTGAACAAATAAAATAAAAACTACACGAAGAAGATACCGTGAATCAGTAGAAACACACTGCGGGTGGAAAGAAATTACAACAGTGGGATAAATACACTGTTATAGTCATGCCTTTAAACCACGTTTGTAGAAAACCAGTGGCTATTGATGAAAACATTGTATTTATTTCCTAGAAGAGCCAATCCTTTGCTATACCAGGGGGGAATCCAGACTACCGAATCTATAATCTGACTAAAAGGTGTGAGCTGCATTGTGCCGTCATTCCAGAGGGACCACTAGATCTAATTGTCAATCATTGATTGAATGAACCTCTGAGCTGCCATGTACACAGCTTTTATTGACCAGATTGTCACCTGACATTTTCATAGCTTCTTCAATTGGGTAAACAGCAATACCACGTTGGTATGAGAAAAATGTGCAATATCTCAGCCAAGGAAAAAATGCAGTGGGGAAATATCTGCGGTGCCAAGTTGGGGAAGTGTGTGCTCGCAGTGGGAAGATGATATTTCACGGACACTGAGATAAGTGGATAAGTGCATGCTGTTGAAATCTCCCCTATATCAGAATATTATCTGGCCTTTTTTTCTTTTTGAGAAATAAAAAATAAATGAAATAAAACGTCCTGACTTTGAAGGGCATCTGCACCCTGCTGAGGCAACAGATGCCTTCTACAGAGTTTAATAGTCGGCTGAGGAGCCTTGTGACAAAACACGCCAGCCAGCCTTGGGATATTTTTTAGTCCAGGACCCTGTTGTCCCTGGAAGTTGTCGCACAATGCCAGTGATGGGGAATTACCATAGGTGCAGACTAATCCATCAACATTAGTCAGACGATGTCATTCGCGCTCATTGGGATGGGTGGTGCAGCTGCAGGTGTCCTTGTTTACTGAATTATCACCTGAGCAAATAATGCACCTGAGCTGGAGCCTCTGGGGAAGATTTGCATGTTTGCCATAGGGAAATGAAGTAGATCTCACGGTGTTGACAGCCACTATCCACGTATACATCAAACAGCAGTGCATGGCAGAGCTCATGTTATTTCTTATTTCTTCTTCTTTTTTTTTTTTGGTCAGCTCAATAACATAGAGAGGCTTTATTGTCTGCGATGGTTGTTCATAGGATATTTGCATTACCCTCAGACTTATCCTGTGGAAATGTATGTATATACAGGTTTAGAACAATATGACACATGATATACTTACCTTGCAAATTAATAGGCGTTAAACATTATTCATTTATTTTAATGTTCCTAGTGCTGAGCTTTTCTCACGTGTACATTTGCACCTAGGGTACCAGTATCTATACAGGTAGTCCTCATCATTCCATTTTTATTTTCATATCACTTTTGCCATGTGTGCTGCTTAGACTTCTACATCTACATTTGACATCTGTCCTGTCACCCATTATTGATGTCCTCATACAAGTGTGGGGACTCTGAAGTGAGCATTTGACGCTCTCACAGGATGTTAAATGAATGTTCTTTATTGTATAATGACAGCATGCCATTCCATCTGATGTCTGTGTTCTGCTCTGCTCCCCTTACTAACCCCTCTCCAATTTCTCTCCTTTTCTACCTTTTCTCACTGTCTGTCAGTCCCAGCCCTGTTAAATATTAGTTCATCTGTTAGTGACAACTTTGCAAATATCAGCTGGATTCCTGGAAGCCAATACAAGGATTCAGAGTTTTATATTGCATATATGAACAACCGTAAGATTATACATTTTTATTTTATGTTTTTATTAAAATATTTGTAATAATACCGTCATGACTTCACATACAGAATAATTCATAGTTGTGTCTTCTCATCAAATACTAACCCTTCCCGATGGTGCCCTCTGCATAGGAAATGGTAACTGGAAGATATCACAGGCTGTTAACACGTCTAAGGCATTCCACGTCATTGAGGGGCTCGAGCCGGGGACTGAGTACACTGTGCGCCTTATGAGTAACAACTGGGTTGATAATTCTAGTATTTTTCAAGATGTTATCAGGACCGGGTTCACAGGTGAGGAGGGACACCAAGAGCTCACACCAAAACAGTCAAAGCCCACAACAACATTTAAACTAGTGTAGTTGAGCAGAGTGCCTTTTTGAATGTGACTCAAGGTAGTTGGCCTGGTTCTTTTTTCCATCGACAGAATTCGAGGATTTGCTGAGAGGAATTGCATTTGAACAGCTTTCCGTACTTGATTAATTAGACAAGCGGATTAGCCGTTTAATATTAATACGGCAATGTTTCCTTTGCCACGCACCCCTCAACCTTTTGCCTTTGCGTAAGATAGACTTTGTCGATGTAAACATTCAATCACGTTGTCTCGATTGAAAGGCTGTGAAGAGCCAAAGTCACTGCTTGTTGTTTTGCTCAGGTCGGGCCAGCATCCATGGAGGAATATCCACCCAGGGCTGGTTTATCGGTTTGATGTGTGCCATCGCTCTCCTCACACTCATTGTGTTGATCGCCTGCTTTGTCAACAGAAATAAAGGAGGGAAGTATTCCGGTAGGTGTACACACACACACATATGACACCCACCTGAATGCTAACTAATTGGGGCTCCAAGTTTCATTATATTTCCATTTGGGCATTTGGTGCAATGAAAGAAATTGCAAATCATTCTGAAAAGCCATTATAGAAATGCACTGAAATATTATCTAGAACAAATAGGCATCACATTGCGTTGCATTGCGATGCAAATTTATACAGCAAAATGGGAATGCTCATTGATAGGAGAAATGCGCATTTGTGTTTGAATAACATCTGAATTGTGCATTATTTAGATAGGCATTGTTTTACTACAAGGACGTAAACAATTTGCTGCCCGCAGCCAGACGTTCTATGCAAATGTTACACAGGGTGACTAAAACCAAGACTGATGACACAAGCAGTGTGTATCTTAATGTTGTTCCTCTTAGTGGGAACACGAGGGCCCTTACAGCTTGTTATTCACCTAATGGCTATCGGGTTGTCGGCTCGCCTGCTATCATTTAACACGTCAACAGTTTAGCTCTTTTCTTTCATTACGTTTTCTCTCAAGTTTGTCACTAGTCCTTAGCTAGTCGCTTGTTTCAGATGCATGGCCACAAGACTTTGGTGGAATTTGTTAAGCATTGGTAAAATGTGGCACACTACATTGTCAGTCAGCACACTGTCATTACATTATAATTTGTGTGAAATACAACACTTTACTTTCATTAATACGCTTTTGCGTTTGAAGTCTACGCCTGGATTTCTGTGACATAAAATAAGCTTGGGGACTCAGGGATTCCAACTAGAATATTCTAAAACAACTTCAGAATTAAATAAAATCTAATTTTCATCAAACACTCTCCTAAGGGCACCGCTGATATGGTTTCTCTGTATTTTATTTATAAATATATATTTTTTACAGTAAAGGAGAAAGAAGACCTTCACCCAGATGTTGAATCCCAGGGCATGAATGATGACACATTTTGTGAATACAGGTAAGTTCATCCCTTGTAGCGCTTTTTCAAATTCTCAACGTAATTCACTTGCAACCAAGTCACTTTGTATTAATCTACTGAATTTTCCCACTTTATTCTCTCTGGATAATTATATCTTTACCTTTCTCACGGTTTGGCGGGAAAAAAGGCAAAGCCGCATGCATGAGCTTAAATCAGACCCTCACAGACCCTGTACGAGACCTGGCACGATGGCTAAGTAACTCCTAATAGTACTGTGAGTAGGCAAAGGCAACAGAGCAGAGAGTTGTTGCTGTTCACACTAGTGTGGTCTGATGTATGTTAGCGATTAGACCGAGGTTGTAGGTTGTTTTGATGTGTAAGACTTTCCATTAAAGAAAGAACCTCCTCTGATGCTGTAGGAGCAAAGTGAAGGCTGTCCTAGCACACAGTAGTCAGGGTAAAACCAATCAGTGTAATTGAAAACCGCTCATCTCCGGGGCAGTAATATCTGGGCATGATTCATTAATCCCTCAGCCAGTCCAATTCATAACAGTTCGCTCACAATATGACTCAGTGTAATTCTGCTATCAGTAGAATATGACCACCGGACAAATATGCATGTGATGAAGTCGAAATAAACTGTGCGCTGTGTTTTACCATCCCCGCTAAGAGGGAATTCGTATGCATTGCAATGCTCAAATGTAAGCATGAACTCCCTAGTCCGAAAAATAAAACCTATAGTTATTATAATATTCATATAATAATCCCCCGCTTGTGCTTGTGGTTCACTTACGAGGTTAATAATATTCTACCACCGATGATTTGATCCTGCCACATGTCCATTGGATCATCAGCATTGCTTTCATGTTCCCATCAATATCCAATATCCTCCCCCGAGCGCCCTGCCTGTCTTGATGCACAGATAGACTGAACAATTAAGCTGTGCGTCATTTCCCGCTGGTCAGCGCTAAAGGCTAACCGTTAGCGCGCCTCTTAACAGCCCCCTATAGCCCATGTCCTCCACCCAGTAAGCCATATAGTGTGAAGCCATGGATGAAATGAGGTGATTTCAAATACACTTTGCCCCCCACTTCTCTCTCTCTCTCTCTCTCTCTCTCTCTCTCTCTGAATTTGTTTTTGTCTCAATTAATGTGTATATTGTTGGAATTTAAATGTTTACAATTCTCTCTCTCTCCCCCCTCTCTCTCTTTGTCTGAGTCTCTTTCCTCCCTCTTTCTCTGATTCTCTTTCTCTCTCTCTCTTTCTGTCTGTCCCTCTCTCTCTGTGTCTGTATCTCTCTTTCTCTCTCTTCCTCCCTCCCTCTCTGTCTTTGTGTGTCTCTATCTCTCTCTCTCTCTCCCTCCCTCCCTTTCTCTCTCTCTCTCTCTCTCTCTCTCTCTCTCTCTCTCTCTCTCAGCGACAACGACGAGAAGCCGCTCAAGGGCAGCCGGCGCTCGCTGAGCGGGGAGATCAAAGCAGGGGACAGTGGAGACAGCCTAGTGGACTATGGCGACGAGGAAGGCCAGTTCAACGAGGACGGCTCCTTCATCGGGGAGTACGCCGGGCGCCGGGAGAAGAGGGCGTCTGCCGAGATCAAATCCGCCGCTCAAACGCCGGCGTGAGAGGAAAGAAACGTCCTCGATTGCTCACCCCCTCTCCCCTCTCCCCCCTCATTCATACCCGGACACGCAGTTGGTTTGGGGGGGGGGGGGGGGGGGGCAAATAATGAACAATATTCTTGTCTGAATTGTAATGTGTCACTGTTAACTGCACTGCCAATCCCCTTTTATAATGCTCTGTCGTATCAAGTCGTAACAGAACGGTCATTACTAAATCCTGTGTATATATGCGGTACGATGTACGTTGTATGTGCGAAGTGTTTTTCTATTACTGCCAACTGTTTGCAGAACTTGCATTTGTTTTTGTTTGGTTTTCTTTCGTTTGTGTAAATGCTGTTATAGTACTGTTTGAAAGAATGAAACAGAAAAAAAAAACGCCATTGCCCCATTACACATCATATTATGCAGCTATGTCGCTTCATGTCTTAGGGATATCAAGTTGATATTTTTCAATTAAAGCAAATATTATGACATTTTATATTTGAAATTGATTTCATAAATATTATGTAATATGTGTACAAATGTTTATTAACTTATTATCTCCACGGTTTTATATCTGAATTAACATGGCATTCACCAGAAACATCTGAATCATGAATATTGTAAAGCTGGAAGGTATTATTTCCGGGTCATGTCAATGTTTGAATGTTTTTTCTATGAAACACATTTTTTATTTTTTTGCCATACAGTATACACTTGGAAAACAACACTTAACTGTTCAAAACAACTATTCATGTTACAATACTAATTGCCTGATTAAAAGTATTCTAAAACAGAACACAGCAATACATTTACAAGGTCTAAATATGTTGCCTTGCAGAATATTTATTTAAAGAATAAGTTACAGTTTATAGACTGAAAGTGTCATTCTGTCTATTCCGAACTGATTAACCATTCTTTGAATGTGTTACTCATTGTAACATAATTTCTAAAACAGTTAAGTTATACAAGTTTCTCTGTACACATACTTAAGTAACATAATCTTATGACATGTATAATCTTTCTTCACAATAACTGTAATAGATTATAGCCTGTTGGTAGCCATATTATTGCAACATTGTTGCATGTAAGATGTCATTTTTCAACCCTACTATTTAGCTTTATCAGTGTTATACTGTAAATCTTAAAGCCCTTACAGACAACTTTTGCAATATAAATACAATATTTGGATAAACACAACAAAATTTCCAAAGCTATTTGAGCATAGTGGACCAATTAAAGCAAATACAAATATAATATCTGGTTTTGTAATTGAGGAACTCAGCAGTATTTGATGTTTTTTATTTTTTTTTTGTTAAATTATCTGACTGGTGAACATGAACCTTTTACTACTGCATATTGTAACACACTGTACAATTTCAGTTTATGATCATCATTCAAATATCTTGTCTGTAGTGGCTTTAAACTAAGAACCTTACTGCATATTGTAGCTACCGTGACATTATGTTCCATTCAAAAGGTGATGTGGCTGTTGAACAATGACAATTCAACTTTTGTACATACATGCATGTTAAGAGTGTTGATTGGTGTTGTTGATGTCATTAAATTGCTTTACTTTTCATATTTGCTGGTAATGGTCTGCCTGAACATTATATCACATGTAACTTGTCTTAATCTATATTGTTTCTCACTGTCTATTCATTATCGTTTTAACACATTACATCTCTTTAGTTAGCTTTATGGAGTTTATGTAATGTTTAGGTTTTATTCCTATGGCAAAGCTGTTTATGTTCCTTTTTATTCTTATGAGGACACACTAGATCTTAACAAATTACAACAGTTTTGGAAGGAAAAAAGTGTCCCGGTCAGGTCTCCAAGGTTACCATTTTCCTTCCCCAATGTGCTGCATCAGGGAGTGATATGAAATCAAACAAGTGAACTCAGACAGATCGCAGATAAAGGAAAGGGCTATAATCACGTCTGATAACAGATAGCAGAGAATGGAGATCTTTGGCAGAGTCTTGCTGGTGCAGGGTCACACCAGGCAATGCTTTTCTTTTATCACCTGGCCATGTAAGCCGGTGGCCTGGCTAGTCTCTATATAGAGGGCTTTTACAGTATATTCTTCACGTGATGAGAATGGCAGCAACATAACCAGGATTAAGGCTATCCACTGGGGATATACAACATAGAAGATAAAAGTTCAGCACTCATGACAGAAAGGCACAAAACCAGGAAAACAGAAAGGATAAAATTCTTATTGTGTGTAGGTTACTTGCTGTAGTATGTTTCAATCATCCAGTATTTTACACTAAACCTGATTCATCTGATTATTTATCCAGAACTACTACATTTAGTTTTGCTTAATGAACTGCAGTTAATAAACAGTAGAATATTTTTATCGCTCTTACTTTTTAAACCCCAGGGAACATCTCAGTGCACCATGCACAACGTAAAATACAGTGAATGTTTGAAGCAGGTTAAATACATGCTAGCTGAACCTTGTGAAGCAGATGTGGACTCCAGCAATTTTGCAATTTGAAAGGTTTAAAATATTAAAATGATGATGATATAAAGTCTGAAATGCAGTACAATTTAGGTACAGGTTTGTGTTCAACACATATGATTGCTTTTTCCCCCTCTACTCTAAAAGCATTTCTGAACATATTTAGAACTGTATTTGTGCCAATGCCACCTGGCAGAGGTTTTTATAATTCACAATAGTTTAATATTCTGTAATGCATTTCATGGCAGCTATGAATAGTTTCAAACAGACACACTGCAAAAAACCTGAATGGTGTGTATAATGCCACATGCCTTTATGAAACCGCAGCATTTGGCTTTATGAAAGTCAGTGGACCGCATAGTTTTTACAAATTTATCTTTATTATGTTTTGCTCATACATGTTTTCCAACTGACACTTTGTTGTAACCTGCAAGGTCAGAAAGCTCTGTGATGAGTCTGCATACTGAAACATGATTTTACCATTTAGCCTTTGTTTATAGCATGCACAAATAAAGACAATATTGGCTGCTGGCATGGGAAAAGCTTTATAGAAAGTCCATAAATTATCAACCTTGAGCAGACTACATTGGATACACAGAAACCCTGTGAGTCTTTTGACATGTATGGGGAATGTGTTAATCACTCTTATACAGTAGTTGCAAACCAAAACAATGTTGTTGTTTTGTAAATATGAATAATTAAATATGATCATATAGTATTTATGTATCAAATGCAGCTGGAGAAAACCCAGAGCCATGTAGAACCACAATTCACAGCAATGGCAAATCGTAGAGCCTTGTGACAGTTCCCAGACGTTAGCCCCAAATACTAAAATTATTGTAAATGTAAATAGATGCACTACTAATTACCCAAAAATGTATTTAGATATCTGTATATATAAATTCATATTGCCCACCAAGCACTTCCTGGAACTGTTTTGCGTTTCCATAAACCATGTGACCGTTTAAAATGTCGAACTTCTGTTGCCGCAACTCTCTTTCCTTGGCTCTGGTTCTACCTGTACCTCTAAAAGAATTCACAGCATGGAATATAACATGGGCTCTAAGTGGGCATTACATTTTATTAGCTGGAGCAGAAAGTCAAGGGTTGATGGTGCTGAACATGGGGTGGACCTAAAAATTACAAATTACATTCAAGAGTGTTTTTAGACTGCAGTATAGTGGTTCTTCTTCTGTAAATTACATGGCAAATTATAAATAATACAAAAGTCAAATGACTATGGTTATACAGTACATCTAGGTTTCTTGATTAAGTAACTAAGAAGTGCTAGCTCTGAGAGAAAATAGCTAGATTAAAAGAAAAATAATTTCACCCCATGTCATTTTTTTCCCCCATAATGTCATGAGCCTTACAGTACTGTGGCACGGAATTCACATAATTCTCCAATTTTCATTTCATGGTGTATGACTGTTCATTTGTCAGTATGTAGTGTAATGGCTTTGTTTCATTCCTGTTGACTACAGTCTTTGAAAGGACAACAGGCATTACAAGATATTTCCTCAATAGACTGATTTTCAGAGACAATGATTGGTATTCACCATTACATCAACTCGAAACTTCCAGTAGGCCTATGGTGAGTGTTACAGTGGCAGCGAGTAAAACAGTGCTTCTCAAACCTTTCTTTTTTCTGTACCCCTTTCAATTATTTTCCAAGCCAGGGGTACTTTGGCTTGGAAAATTACTGTACAGTACATGCTTTGTCTGACAAGAACATCAATAACGCAGGATGTATATAAAAATGGCTCCCTATATGCTCAAATATTGTTTTGAAAAATATAGATATTATGCAACCATACAAACCAATGCTGTAAAGGATCGTTTGGGGTGCAACAGAATCTCCTAAAGCCTGAGACCCGGCAGCTGTTATGTGGACATCAGAGGGACTGATCTCAACATATCACACTTGCACTGCAAATGAATTGGTCCTCCGGTCTCTGGTGCTGTCAGCAACTCACTTTATATGAGCACTTCATTCATCAACACATTTTTTCCTGTGAACAGCAACTTCTGAGAGAGAGAGACAGACAGAGAGAGAGACACAGAGAGAGATAGATAGAGAGAGAGAGAGAGAGACAGACATGAACAGAGAAATAGAGGAAACCTTTCTGGTCCAATTTCCACCATGTACTGAGCAAATATCTGAAACAAATTCTGATAATTTGCTAACGCAGTTGTTCTGATCTCTGGAGACTGGAGGACCGCAATGAAAGTGCATTTGATAAGAAATGTGGTTGTTGAAAATCTTTTGATAAGCTGCATTACCAAACAAAGGAAATGTAAATGTAATTGATCGATTTGCAGTGACAGCACCAATCGTAGCCTATATACAGCAACAGGCATGGAGTTGTGTTAGAAGCATATCTACTCTACATAATCTGTTTACCAATCAGATTCAATTATCCTAGTATGCACATGTCCCCAATTGTTGTGGCCGATTGTTATAACTCTAGCATATAGTATAGGAAACGCACCCTAAGCACATTGCACTCCGCTAACGCCTCCTAAACACTGTAATGGCAGGTGTTGTGCCATGTGCTCGACACACCTGCCATATACTATACACTACAACAAAAAAAAAGAAAAACTGTAAGAAGAATGACTTCAGCAGCAGTGAGGTTGACATACTACTTACCTACTACTACTTAAGTTCTTAACTTGGCCTACTTAACCTGACATGCCAGTAGGTGTGCACAATATATCGACTCAGTATCATTATCGCAATATAATGTTGCGCAATATCATATTGAAAATGTTGCAGGAAGTGCAATATTCAGTTTATTTTGTGGAGAGATGCGTCCATTGGCTGTTTGGCTTAGTTGTGTTTCGTTTAGACAGAAATGTAAGATGTGTGGCTGAGGAAGTTAATGACATAATATAGATTGAAGAGGAATCATTAGTGGTCAAAAAGAATGCCTCCTCGGTAGCTTGGTATTGGAACTGTTGTTGTACCAGTCCAATATGACAATGTTGAAAATGCGTTTTGATATGTTATGAATATATGTTGTGAGTGTTCCCATAACCCTTGTGTTTTTACTTACAGTATGTTTAAAAATATTGCAATTAATATCGATATTGCAATTTTTAGGATCAATATTGCAATATCACATTTTATCAATATAGTGCACCCCTACATGCCAGATCTGGGGAGCCGTCCATTGAAACTGTTTGCGAATGGCAGGTACTTTCAAATAAATACTTGGCAGTTGATTGGATGAACCATCTGGTCGTGTTCACTGTCGGCACACCTAAACCACGCCCGTATAGCTATAAACACGACGCTGATTGGAAAGGTCAGTTGCTACTCGGTCACATTCAAAATGATTCCAAGGCTTTCCAGACTTATTCTCACAGCAAAATTAAATTGAAGCTTGTGAGATCAGGATGGTTTCACAAGACTAACTGGCCTTAGAGGAAAATCCAAACCCCCCCCGAATGGCAAAACATTTCTACATTGTATACAGCAGTTTTTCTCAATCTGGGGGTCGCGAGATACACAAGAGAGGGTCACAAGATGATTTTCAGAAACTAAATAACAATTTTAAATGATTAAAATGACATAGTTTAGACATCATTGTTAGTAGTAGTACAGTTTATACATTAATTTGAGGTATTGTGCTACTAGTCTGTATAAAAATACTATAAAATAATATTATGGCTGTCATTCTTCTACCACCTCTGGGCATATCGGGGGTCGCGAGTCTCGGGCACTGTTATTTTGGGGGGTCGCGAGCTGAAAAGTTTGAGAGCCCTGGTATACAGAGATGAAATGTCTTGTCAGCAGAGGGATGCACAATAATTCAAATGACAAGAAAATTGTTTGACAATGGCAATTTGAAAATGGAAGCAAAAATAGCATTCTTAATTTCTGTCTGTTGGTTAGCAGCACTGTATGATTTGTACTGTGGCATGAATGATGTGATAGCTTGCATTACTCTTGGAAGTGCATGACTAAAAGAAGCGCTCAAGGTACGCTAAGAAACTCGCATATGTGGAGGCATGGATTTAACCAGCGTGTGTTACATCTAAGTTGAGGATTCACAGTATTGCACAAATCTTAAAGCAATGTTACTGGCAATCTTAAATGGCTCAGAAGCAATTCATCCATGATCTCATTAAATAGATTCATGCAACATCCAATTGGATCAATGGCCCAATAGTATTTCTTGAGGCCATACATGTGCTAATCTAATTATTATAATTACTCTATTATATTGGGTGTCATGTGTTTTCTTAAGCATCAGGATTACCCAATCAAAATAAAAGACATTGTTTATTTTTCTTCTATATATTTTGTGCATTCCTACTACATAGTACAGCAGCTTTAGTGCCTTTTGTGGGTGTTGGATGGATGGATGGGATTCATTTTACATTTAATTATTTGGAGATACATTAATTATGTAATATTAGGTCAGTGTCTAAGACAAATTAGTCAGGTATACTTTTACACCCAACCAGCAAACATAAAATAATTTTGATAGATTTTAAACCTGCTGTGAAGATATGTTTTGGGGGGCTTCGACAACATCCTGGGGCAGCATGCCCAGTCCCCCTTGTAGAGGTTTAGTTCCCTGTCCATAGTGACACTCCTGGCAATAAGTGTTATTTTTCATTGTTGAAACATTGTTGTGTGATTTGCTATTAACCTGTTCTTTTTTATAACACAAGTTCTTTCTGATTTTGAGCTGAAACTTGTGGCTGACAGTATGGATTATGTGCCTGCTTTAATATTAATATGGAAGAGTAGGTGTTGACGGTCCAAATCCCTAAGACTCCCGCTGAACAGAGTAGCGATTCCATACTGAGTGATGTAATAGGACATATAGTATCTGTGCTTGTTAGATATTGCAACATTGCTACAGTGTACTGTATAAACAATATGTCATATCAAATCTCCCAGCTCGCTGTGCAAGTTTTCTACTTTCAATCAAACTAAAGGTTCTGTGTTCTAAGAATGCCATAGGAATGCCTTAACAGTGGTTTTAAGCCTATGGATACCATTTTCACATACTGCACAGCTCCTAAAAATGTTGTAACTTCTTTTGAAACATAAACAGTAGTAAAAAATAAAAAATCTAAAATTTTCATTTCGAATGAGGTTATGCTGTATACACAAATAAAAGTGTTATGTGGATAACAAGTTTGAAGTTAAATTCCCCTTCACACTCTGGCTGCACCAAATGTGCACATTGCGTGATTTTAGGCACATATTAATATTCATGTTATTATATATGGATTATTTCAATGCATCCAAATTAGTCAAATTAAATAAATAGCTCTTGGCCTACAGTACTACGCTAGTGCTTATGTGTAAGGGCATGTGTGATGCTGCACCACGTTGAAACATTTCATCTTAATTCTGTTATCTGGCTCACTGCCCACGCCTGTCAGTCTTGGACAGGGTTTTACTTTGCAAGTATGCACGTTTTCTATCATGATCTTGGCAGAGGACATGAATAGCAGCAGTCAAACACCATATATAAGAGCTTTTCTTTTAAAGCCTCTCTGTTGTAGACAAGTGCATTTTGTCTGGCTATTCCCCAGAGACCACTACAGCTCAGAGGATCATTTGTACTTGAATGTACATTAACCACACAAGTGTTTACTGTATGGTGCTCCAGATCTGACTTTCCTGTGGCCCTGCTTGAAAGTGAGCTGAGAGGGTGATGATGATTACACAGTGTCAACTATCTGGGACTCACGCGGGATGATATGCGATACGACCTCTTCAAAGTGCCGTCTTTTGTGCAGATGAGCTGTTACTATAGGAATGTGGGAAGCTCACAGTACTACTGCAGGGTCTATTTCTAATGTGTGTGGATGTGGGGAAATGCAGGGCAATACTGACAGACCGATCTGGCCTGAACAGATGCTGTGCCCGGGCTTGGCCAGCTCCAACTGGGGAGCGTGGGCTAAGGCTTAACACATGGCAGGCCAAAGGTAGCCCGGGTCCCGGGAGAGACAGGCAGATGGGCATGCATCAGACATCTCAGGCTGTCCCCTGGAAGATGGCCAACATCGCCGGGGTCAGAGAGCGAAGCGTCGGCCTCTGAAGGTCTGAGCCAAGCGGCTCCATGCTTGACCTCACTTCTCCATTCGTCTGAAGCCAACTCTAACCCAATACCTGTCTCTAACCCACTACATGTTTTTATTCCAAGATGGACGACCACAACGTTAAATATATATTTATATCTTCAACTAGTATTTCAAGGTACACAACTTGATTACATTAATAGATCCTCAGAACCCTGAATTTCAGCCCCAGCTATTGAAACACAACTGTTCAAGTGTCAGTAGCAATCTTTGAGTACTTTTTTAGCGCAATATCAATTAAATGTATTATTATTATTATTATTATTATTATTATTATTACTAATAGGTGTAATTGCCCTGCTTTGTTTTAGCAGGCCTGTGGTCCTTATTTGCTGTATAGGCCCCAATTAAGTTAATTAAGTGCACCTGGGCAGATCCCTTATAGAGGTGTATTGCAGCACACTGTGGGGTGTGACCCTCCTGGCACCACACATGGTGTTGTTTGGTTTATTTCTTAGTTTGGTTATCATGCAACACATACTGTATATTCAGTACATACACCTACAGATATTCACACCTCATTCTATGTTATTCTGTTAGTTAAGATTTTGTGTTTGTTTGGTTTACGGCCCTTGAGACAGGTCGTAACATAGGTGTAGGGGTAAGGATTGCTGCGTTCTAATCCAGCGGTGCATTTTAGAGGCGTAGATGAGGGCCAGCCAGTAGTCATATGGGAGGGGCAAGAATTATCTGAGTTTCAAACCAAGACAGCATTATTTCTGTAATGCATAGTTTCAACCACAAGGGTAATTCCAGACAAATATTGAGATGTGTCCCTTAAATGTGTCAACCTCTAAATGTAATAGGTCATGCTGAAAACATCTACTTGTTTTTACCTATAATTAGGTTATTTGCCACAAGTTCAATTAAATACAATTATATCATATACATTCCAATGAGAACAATGGTTGTGTAAGAGTTGGCCTTAGGTTGAATTCAGTAACTTTTAGTGCAGTTTGTATTATTTATTAAAGTACTTTGGAGGGCAGTGAACAAATTTCCTTTATTACCCAAATGGTCCTTTCTCAGTGTTACTTGGATTTGAAAAATATAACCCGTAGTATAATTTCTCCCATTGAGACACAAGGTTTTCAATTCAAATGAGCCACAAATTTGAAACTCTGCTGGAACACCTGCAGTTGTATAATGTATTTATTGTCATAACCCTTAAAGCTTTAACTGTTGTTCATTTTACAATGTATCTAGAGTATAACACTGATGCCCAAATGAAAATATGTGGGTGTTTGATACACACATTCATAACCCTTTATCACATATGGTTTCATTACATTTCAGTCAGGCTTAATGTTGGTAATATATGATCTAATATTTCACTCACACTGGCTTTTTCTAAATTCTAACTGTAATTCACTTCTTTTCAAATGGTCCCAATTAGAATGAGAAGCCATTCTTTTTGAAACATTTAATATACTAAGATAAAATGTACCATCAAATATTGTGATTATGAAAAAAAATAACTAACCCTGGAAGAAATATACAGTTACAAACCTGCTTGACTTATGTAAGAGTCAACTATCTCAGCAAAAGTTTAATGACTTCACGGTTCTTACGGTACAGTATAGAAATGTTCCTTCAATCATCCAACCTATTTAAGTTATTAAAGCATAAATAAGGCCTCTTTCTAACATGAGTGGTATTACAGTATATTCTGTGGAAATATTAGGTGTAATAAATCAGCCTAAACCTCTTTCTGACACCATACTGTAAAGAGAGATGTAGCCCCTAGGCTACCCTAGCCTAAGGTAAGACTAATGATTTGCTGGCTCTAGCAGTCTTAAACCTCTGGCTGCCAGCTGCTGTGGTGGCCAACCAGCGAGGCAGCACCACTGTGATCCAATCAGGTGTGGAGTTATGTTATCTGGTGTGTTCTGGTGTTCTGCCAGCTACCTGCACAGGCCAGTTTACCAAGGGGCTGTGGCCCGGGGAGCACCCCCCTCTCTTCCCCCCGCACCTTACCTTTCACTGCACCAGTTACTCCAGGATAAGCTCTTAGCCAAGCTGCTAACATGACACTTTGAAACTCCCTTCCACTTAAGAGATCAGCCTCACTGCACCACAATCTTAACCATTTAGGCTCTATTGCTTTGACCTTCAGCTAAATAAAGTCAGTGGTAAGCAGACCAGTAACATGCTGTAGACACATGAATGCAATGAATGCATAGCAATGGTTATACATTGCTGACATGATACTTTCAGAACACTTTGTATTTTTCTGGTAATAATATTCATATTTACTTGAAAATACCGCAATGACTACAACATCACTCACTTTATTTAGCTGAACATGCTCTTGGTTACATCTAAAAGCCAATGCTTTCATTATTGCAGCAGGGAAATTCTGCAACTCTGTACTCATACACACATATAATTGCATGATCATAAAATATATATCTAGAAAGCAATGTATGACACATTAGCAGCATAGAGTTACAAAAGTGATGAATGAACTCATTCAACGGGCTTTATTCATGAATTAATTGTCTTTTTTAATTAAACGGAGGTGTGGAATTCTAATTGTAAATATGCAAAACCAAAATAGGTAAAAAGGAAGGCTTTTCCACCAAGACCATTTAAGTTACATCTCATTGATAAGGTAATGATGTATGCGATGGGTCAGGCAGGATATAGCAATAATGAAGATAGTCATTTAACATATTTACTGGAATACACAGGATTACCATCTGCAATTTTATGGTTAATTTAGAGTCACTTCATCTTCTTTATCTAGTGGGATTTCACAGTCAAACATGGATCAGACATCTTTTCATCATCTCATGTTTGCTGAGCCAGCAGAGTTTGGTTTATTGCCATAGGAGAAGATATTTTGTTATCAGCAACACAATTGTGTGAAATCCAAAACGACTTCAAAGGGAAGTGTCCATTCTTGGCATTTAGGCTGTCTTACATAAATGTCATAAACTTGACTTGGACGTGGAGTTTATGCAATCATTTAACACAGCATGTCAAACAGTGAGAAGTCCTTCACATATGGTGTTATAATTAACACTACAGCCTATTAGCAAATAACAGCATGCAATTCCACACATCAGCGAATACATCACTGCAAACCAATTGTCTCAGGACAGAGGACAGAGACCACCTACTATCTCTGCCACCCCCAACCTTGATCCTCCTGCTGAAAATGTAACTATATTAAAAACAAGAAATTACTCAAATACACAAGACTGGACATTAAACATAGTTAAACACAATTAATTTCAACAGTCACTCTACTGGCATGTAGTTGAAGAGATCACTCTTGAGCGTTAACGTTATAAGGACCATGACATACTGTACTGACACTTTTAGCTAATTTAAAAATATGTGAGGTATGCACATAGAACAAGCATGTGCAGCTTACCCATAACATGGGAACATAGAAATAAGTATTATTCACTATGCTTTACCTAAGATCTAATGTGTTTTCTCTGTTAAGATTTTGAGTTTGACCAGAATTGAATACGTTAATAAATGTTCTGGTTTCTGGCTGTAATATTTGGAATGGAACAGTGTCTGTATCTTCTCAATCAAAAAATATTTTAAAACAAATGATATACAGTATATATACTGTTTAAACACTGATCCTGTTTCTTGGCTTTCCTTGTCCAAATAGATGCATTATGCATTCAGTGACAGGTGAGAATGGTCTTGAATGTGGGAATTGTGAATTATTCTGGGGGTTGCATGCATTCTTTGATATGCCATTAAGTATGAATAATAGGGTAGCCAGACACTATAAAACATGTTAGGTTCACCCTCCAGCTAGTGCCATCTAACCATTGACACTGGCTCCTATCTGGAGTTGGTCCCGGGCGCTGCACAGCGGCTGCCCACTGCTCCCTTGAGGGATGGGTTAAATGCAGAGGATGAATTTCGCAACATGTATGTGTATGTGACAATAAAAGCACCTTTACCTTTACCTTAGTATTGTGTGACTTCAGTGGAATGTGTAGTGTAAATATAGAGTAAGGATTCATTTTTATTGAAAATATTAACTTTTTAGTCTTTTTACAGAATTCTGTACAGGATGTGATTGATTGATTGATTGATTGATTGATTGATTGATTGATGCCATCCAAAATATTGTGATTTTGAGATCACCAAAGACGACCAAAGAGACCAATAAAGACGTCGGACAAGGATTGACCAGCCGGTGAATCTGTGGACATCAAGCCCCAACCAAAGAAACAGACCATGCCATGCAACTAACAGGTATCGGTGGTTAGAAAAAGGATTTGATCAGTCCCAATATTGATTTTTCTGGTCCGGATATCACAATCCTGAGAGAACTGATCGTTTGATTGATTCCCATCATGGAACGCTTACCAGTGAAGCCGAAGAGAGAATGATATGACAATAGCGATTAAGCATACACCAACACAGCATGCAAGGGTAATGTGGGCTATGTAACGTTTCATGCTTTCCTGCTCAGGCATAAGCTACATCAAGATGTCAACGTGCACCACCAACCATACAACTATTAAGAGTTTAGTTATTTTTACTTGCAGTATGCTGATGTCATGATAATATATGTTCTTCTGCCTACTACGAGATTGCTAGCTAAATACATATAAAATGAAGATGTAACCCTAACCCTAAGATGTTGTCTACATTAGGTTTTGTGTTCTTTATAATTTCTTAGTTAGCAGGTACAGTAGTTATACTGTACAAAATTAGGATAATTGCATCAAATAAACCTTTCTTTATCTGACATAGTTAACATTACTTCATATCAAGATCTTGACTGAGGCAGTAACTGTAAGAATGGTGTTTGGCGTGTGCATGTGCACCTGACCTGAATCTACTTCATGCATCATCTATTTTAAGTACAATACTCTCCCCTCAAATACCATGTCATGTAATTTAGAATGTGTGTAGAGAGTGTATATTAATTGATACGTTATACCCCTTTTCATATGTATATTATAATTGTGTGGTTCTGTAAAAACTGGCAATGTCTAGAGTGGCAGTGTTGCTGGGTCATTTGAAATGACACATCTGAATGCCAATGAATGCTAATAGTAGCCTAATGCAATGGCTCTATTCAGTTTTGCCTCATTTAAATCAAAAGTATTTCATTGACTTTCATTTTGATTAATGGCAGTGCAGCTTGGGCTGTGTAGTGTACTGAATTCAGGTGTGCCAATATTGTGACAAATGGCCCTGTGTCTACAAAGAACTGTAAACAGAGCTAGATCCACTGTTTCTCACACATCATTCTCTCTCATATCAATTATAAAAGCAAGTTAACCCTTGTCTTACAGTAAGGGTCAATAATGATCCTTAACAATGGAGAAATCCCCCTAAACATGTATTTTCAACTTTATTTGTTTACATTTCCAAATGTTTTCAACATTCGTAATTCCACGGAAGCTTCAAAAAACATCATCAGGGTACAAAGATTTGCTTATGGTCATTCTTGACCTGGCAGTTCTATAAAATAATAAACACACCTCAAAAAACAACGAAGACATTGAATCATCAGTGAACTGACCGTTTTGAACATTCAATTAACTTTTCCTTGAAAATGTTCAAAATGTCCTACTTTCAAAGACATTTGCTGCATTTAATGGGTGTGGCAAGTGTTCCTCAATTATGTGTAAGATGTGGAGAGGCATATTTGGAACCTGTTGGTGTCTTGTACGTAGTCTATTTGTGAGTATAGTCATCATTGTGTAGTACCAACAGTGCCAAATGTCTCTGTCATGACCATATTATTTCATATTAAATGTATCTCATTCTGATAATGCAGGAAATATCAGAGAATATGTTCACACAACCATTGTAGATGTATATTCTTCAATTGGCACAGGCTTGCTTTATGCAGAGGTGCCTTCATCTTGTGCATCTGTACAGCTGAGACACAACAATCTACAGCAGCAAAACACAAGGGATCGCTTTGTTGTTGTTAACCATGGGTTAAACGTTCAACCCACAGCCTATATGGACAGCCCAACTCCTCTCCTGTTATGTAACCTGTAGTTCAGTCCACTGCCGTTCACGTTTTTACACTAGAACCACCACGGGGTAAATTTTACCCGTGGAGGTCTTTCAATTGTGCATAAGCTAATTAAAACTGACAAGCGTAGTTCTGACCTCTGATGAATGTGTTATGCATCTTATTGTTGATATGACATATTTCCCATGATTCATAGCGTATCAATATCCTATATTAGCGGTGGTACAGAATAGTGGAGACCCAAGGAGTCCTCTAACAAAGCATAAATTTATTACCATAATTATTATTACGGACAGTTTGGATTTATTGTTCATAGGCAATATTTCCCTGCAGTCACAGTGAAATCGGGCAAACTCGCTGTAACGTAATCCTCCTCAAACATGTCTCTTACCCAGTGAGACTTTTTTATCTCTGGAGTCACATAATAATCTGGGTCAGAAATGAGGCCTAATCTTCATGTTGTCCTCAACTGCTGTAGGCTATCAAAGTAATTGTCACTCCCCTTGCGCAGATTAGATCTCCAGCCTTTTAGCAATATAGCTTTGGAAACTTTTTTGCGGTCCACACCAATGCTAACAGTGAATAAGAATAATCTGGGGTCAATATAGTCTCACAAATCGCGCTCGCAGAATTTTGTGTTGCGCACACACGAACAAAGTCGAGCGTGCAGAATCTTGAGTCGAGCGTGCACACAGACAAAGTCGCGCGCACAGAATGTTCATTTGAACACGC
>JAOEGT010048405.1:0-20340 GCA_025447795.1 Speoplatyrhinus poulsoni
TATTCTCTCTCTCTCTCTCCCCCCCTCCCCCCCTCCCTCCCTCTCTCTCTCCCCCACTCCCTCGCCCCCCCTCTCCCTCTCTCTCTGTCTCTCTCTCTCTCTCTCTCTCTCTCTGAGTTTCTAGTGAGCAGCTGCGTATCATTGGGTTGTTTGTCTTTACCTGTGTTACAATGTCATGCAATCTGCACTTCTTCAAAGCCCCGTTGGTTTTAGACACTGCCTGCTGGGAGCTAATTCCAGGGGAGCAATAATTCAATATAACAATCACTGTAAAATAAACTATTATAGGATCAGCCTTTTATTAAAGGTAAGGTAAAGAGGGTACAGTACAAGCTACATTGAACAAATGTGAACTGTGTGGTTCCACTAGTGGTTCTCAAAATAATTTGAGCCTCAGCTGTGTTATAGCTCAGGACCCCCTCAAAGCTGTATCAAATCACTGTTCCCCTAAAACCATATTGCCATCTTAAATCCACCGCAGTGACCAACAACACCTAATTATTGACCACTGCCTTGTCCACATCAGGACAGAGACAAAGGACATTGAGTGACTACATTAATATGCATTCATATTGAAATGCTGTTTCCTCAGCCAGGCTACCTTTTGATTGTTTGTTGTTGTCAGTGACTTTCCTCAAAAAGCCCAAGGAGATTACATTTAAAGTCTTCCTGACTGTATGCCACCTGTCCATGCATGTTAGCATTGGCTGATGGCAACTCACTACAGAGACGTGTCGCTATGATACGACCCAGGGGGACAGGGCAGGGTTGGATGGACTAGTGCTGTCAACACAACAACCTGACACATCAACTGACTGAAGGTAAACTCAACCATATGACTGCCTCGACACCTCTGCATGACTCTACAGTTGTATAGCTGTTAAAGCTTCAATAATGACTCAATACACAAGACACCCTATATGCTCAATAAAGCATAAGTGTCCCTGTCCAATAAATATAAATAACTGCCAACAAGGAATGGGACCTACACATAATGAGTGGGAATGTGGCAGAGGAATGCAGTACCAGGTCTTCCAGCGACTGTGCGAAATTCCAAACATTTAAAGTGTGTAGTAGAGCTTCAGAGCTCAGAGCCTACAAGCGTTTATGAGCATTAATCATTTTCCCATACTGTCAATTTGATAAAAGACTAAAATTTCCTTCTGCTAGTCAATTGGTTTTTATCCTGCTTCTGGCAGCAGTGAAGATTGTAGACTCACCAAAAGTGTTAATGTCTTCTGTACAGATTTCCAAGCCAGTTCTTTGAAGATGTTAAATTATTTCTGCTGCTGCTTTTATTGTCTTCAAGATTCCTTTAATTTCTCGTTCACTTGAGATGGAAATGTATCCAAAGTGAGTGAAGGTTGATCATGCAGTATTTATTTGTTTAGGTTTTACATTAATTTCCCACATGCAACAATGTTCTACCAGTCAGCTACCATGTTACAGTATCAGATCATCTATACATGTTTTGTTTGGACAAACTCTGCTAGACCTGGTATTTCTCTGCCATATTCCCATTTGTCATGGTTCCAGCCGTGCCCTGTGTATTAGTTGTTTCCTTGTGGTTTTTTTGGTTCCCCAGTCCTTGTGTCACTGCCGTCATGTTGATTGTGTATTACTTTCATCTGTCCCTTGTTACAGTGCCCTGTCCAACGACATGTCTTGTGTTTGTCTGTATTTAGCCTTGTGTGTTTTCTCGTGTTTGTCGGTTTGTTAACTTATGTTCAGTTGTATGTGTTCCTACCTGTCTGTTCCGTGTTTTTGTTTGATTAAACCCCTGGAATCTACCCTGTCGTGCGTCCCTCCTCTTTCTGCCCATTTTCCAAAGTTTCCAGCTCCGCCTCCAGAGTTTCTGGCTCTGACTCCAGAGTTTCTGGCTCCGCCTCCAGAGTTTCCGGCTCCTGTGCCCCTGGCTCTGCCCCCGCCTCCTGAGACTCCTCGGTGAAGCCTCCCGAGGGTTTCGGCCGCCATCAGAGGCTCGGGGTCCGGTTTCTGCGTCCACGTCCTTTCTATGGGGCCTTCCCCCATTGCAGGCCTTCGTCCCGCTTGACTGCCGGGTGTCCGGGCCGCCCTCACGTACTGTGCATCCTGTGTTTGGACCGTCTGGAATCCGGGGGTTCTGTCATGGTTCCAGCCGTGCCCTGGGTGTTTTTCTGTTTCCTTGTGTTTCTCTTGGTTCCCCAGTCCACGCCTTACTGCCGTCATGTTGATATTGCTTTCACCTGACCCTTGTTACAGTGCCCTGTCCAATGACATGTCTTGTTTTCCTGTATTAAGACTAACTAACTAATTAACTTATGTTCAGTTGTATGTGTTCCTGACTGGTGATTAAACCCCTGGAATCTACCCTGCGTTTGGGTCCTTCCCGCTCTGTTACCGTAACAGCATTGAGTCATTTATTGAGCATTTACTGAATTCCTATAATGCTGAATTAGAGGAGGTGCCATTTATTTTTGTATATCTTTATTTGGGACAATATATGGACAAGCCTTTGTAGACGGAACCATGTTCAAGTTCAAGATCAGGTCGATTCGCTCTGCATGAAACCCACCTCCCGCATGACCATTGTTTATCTTATCCCTCCAAAACATACCCAGAACTATTGTTTGATATAAAAATAGGTACCCTAACCATGGAATCCATCTGGATTTACTCATATACATTTTTGAATGAACCAAACCGTGAGGCTTGTCTCACGTTTACATGTAGTCAACATTTCAGATTAGTGACTAATTGGATTAGGTTGCATAGATCAGAGGTCTTCAAGAGGGGGTCCTCAGAGGTACTGCAGGGGGTCCTCAACATTATTTGATCCCAAACGTATTTTCTTCCAAAAATGTACATTAATTAATTAATTAACATAAATACAACCTGTGCTATACATATGTAAACGTCAATTATTTTAATGGATTAGTTAGTGGCCTATACTTTTATGAAGGCACTATAGGCCACCCTACACATTATTGTTGACCCGGCAACTAAAATGTTACACCGTATGTGATAGGGGGTCCCTGTGCCATGTTTCTACCTGCCAAGGGGTCCCAGGCTCGAAAAACATTGGAGACCTCCTGCATAGATTACATATAATCCTAATCATGATGACATGTTTCCTATTCTGACAGGCTGTGCCCTCAGGTATTCATTAATACATACCCATATTGATACTTATTCTCAACACATAATTTATAACTAATTCTTAGTGGAACCACTTCAAAGAGTACAAAGTTCTCTTGTTCAACCAGCTGTCTGAATTGGGATAATCACTGCCTAACCCAGAACATGCAGTAAGCAAACATCATGGCATAACTTCTGTCTAAAATGGCTTTAGTCAAATAGCATCCCTGCGCTCCCCATTCCACTCCTGTTGGAGTATGCTACCTGCTGGTCTCAGACCAGTACCAAACTCACACTTGCTAACAACAGCTGCCATTTATTTCCAGCGGGGAGTATCCAATACAAACAGCCAAACAAACCTTCCTCCTGCTGCCATGGCGACAGTCTGCTCTGTCATCTGGCCCACCTCGAAAAAAAAATTAATGAACGTGACTCAGACAGCAGGAAGGATCTAAACATTACCAACATGTTTTTCTACTGAAAATAGAGAAATACAGATTTGATCAAGTTGTGAGGGCTCAAACATTTGATAAGTCACTCAACATAGTGCAGGAAGTTGGTAATACTTATGCTGGCATATTAAAATATTATAACACTGGAGAGTTCATTTGATACCCAAGGGAATGAAACAGCCGTGTGAATCAGATCTTTAACCTGGGAACCTTGGCAGGAATTTTCACGACAGCTATTTGAGATCGATATCTAGATTATCTGGTCTGGTTATGTTTTGTCTTGTTATTTTAACCATGTGCTCTACATGTCCCTGCATTCAAATTGCTTTTCCATCTAAACCCCACCTGCCTGACTTCACACCACCCGCTTTGATGCTCCCTGCACTGCGCTGCCTTTCTTTCTTCACTCGCTAAGGTTACATGATCTAAATGAGGCAGGCCAGGTGGATCTTACACACAGTCTTTGAACCCACGCTCCTCCCGAGTCAAGCCGCTTTTGATATTCCTAGCCTTAGGAGGGGGAGAGGCGGCTACGGGACTAATTGCACCCTTATTAAAGGGGTGCTTGGCTGGTTGAGGACAGGAAGTGCGATCATTATAGCTTTATCTGGACAGCACAGGTCACTGGAGTGATTGATGACTGGAGGTGTAGCGGATGGATGCAGGGACACAGTGTGGTGTACACAGGAATACAACACAGAGATATTTGGGAAAGGAAATAATTAAGTAGCCTAATATAGATAGAACTGATTTTGTGTTGAGTCTTCTATTTATTCTGCCAGAGATAAAACACATCTAGTCTGTTGTTCTGCTCTGTTCTTCACTCGTTTGCAATCATTCATCCATTCATCAAGACTAGTCATTAACCTTATGACACAAAGCTTTACCTACATTTTAAGATAATCAATGGTGTATTATTTTCAATTTCAAATCACTTCAACCTACAAGCCGGGTATGATTTATATTAAACCAATCAAACCACTTGTGTCATACCACACAAGGTGAGGTTTAGCTATACTGTAATAACACCTCTATGACTGGTATGGACAACAATGGAAAGTCAGAACGTAACCTTTTGACAGATGGAGAGATCATCATCGAGTGTATGAATTTCCAATGCATGTAATGAAAATAGCACTTACATGTGTGTGTCTTCTTTACCGCTGTTGATACCCCTGTAGAGGAAAAGGAAAAAAATACTTTATGATGACATCTTAGCCACATAAATGGAAATCAAATAGAAGAAGATTCAACATATTGAACATGGCAAAGAAGACCCCCTTCATGCATTTATATTATCATTTATATTATCATTCATTAGTACTGCAGACACATACTTCTTTAACGTCACAGTACATTCAGTAAATCTAATCTAATCTGGAAGCATGCAAGTTGGGGAAGGGGGGAGTGTAGATAGACTGTAAGCAGGTGGTATTTTTCCCAGGCCAGTCCTGGGGCATAAATCTGCTAGGCCATAATAACACGCTCCACTGATGCCTCTATGCACCCAGCCTGGGCAAGGTCGTGGTGTGTGTGTTTGTGTGTGTGCGTGTGTGTGTATGTGTGCGCCCGTCTACAGCATACATGTATTTTACATACAGTATGTGTGTCACATCAGCACAACTTCACAGTAAGCAGGCAAGCTATCATTGCAAACGAGCATTCCCATGTACAGTACACATACGTATGTGTTTCACGTGTCATGCCTGTGAAGCCTCCAAATACGTAATGGGTGACCTGTCACTGGAAGCTTCGAGAGGGGAAAGACATAGGGATACAATGAGTACAAGACCAGGTTTTCCAGGTGGACGTATGTCGGGGAACAATTTGGGAGACTTCACATACTACGAGACTAACCATACCTCACTCCAAAATGTCTATATATATATATATATTTGTCCTCTCCTGTAGAAGTAGGTACCGAGAAGTAAAATGGCCGTCAGAGAAGACAGTTGTCCTGTATCCCTCAGAGCACCTGTCAGGTCTGGAGACCACAACTCAGGTCATGGACAAGACCACAACATCCACAACAACGTTCTGCCGTACAGTCACTTAGCTGACAATCTTCCTCAGACTGATTTATGGAGTGAGCAGGTAGGGGTTCAATGTCTTAAGCAAGGACATGTCAGCAGGACATCTGGCTCTTGATGGACGTCCATGTCAGAGCAGAGCGCAAAAGAAGATATACAATAGTGCATTTTCCACCAACATCAGCCACTTTGATAATGTAGACTAATCCCGTGATAAAAACAGAACCTCTAAATGAAGTTTGGCCATGAAGTTGAAAGACAAACGTTCTCAGTCAACGCCAGAATTCACCAGAATGTAAACGCTCGTGGTAATTTCCCCGAAGGCTCTGGAGTCGGGAAGTCCTGTCAGGCTTTACGACCCGAATACAGCCTGCCAGGTCCCGTCTCTGCATCCGCAGACCACAGGTTGACCCACGGCTCACTGTGTCCTTGCAAGAGAAAGAGGGCAGGTCAGGGTGAGAACAAGGTCCTATAGGACGGCCTGCAGGAAGGCAGGCTTGACCTCATTAAAATGATGTGTACTGAATATCTCCTGCTCAGACCTGTCCAGGTGTAAAAATAGACTGCAGTCTCCATAACAAAGTGAACGCTTGGCTTTTATTCAGTCATCTTGACTGGTCAGCCAAGTCTAGTTATCAACCATATGAAGATGTTACGTTAGTGAATAGGTATGATTATTACCACGGATACAAAAAAGATAGTTCTTGCTAAATACAAGAGAGTATACCAGAGAAGACAGAAGGGAGTGGGGGGGGGGGGAGAGAGAGAGAGAGAGACTGCAAGGCTTATGGCAGTCATTGGGACTGGTCCTATGTCACTATCAACATGCCATATCGCCACAAAGACAGAAAGAGGGCAGCTGGGTTTGTTGACTGTTTTGTGTAGTATGAACTGAAGTGCTCCCTGTATGAACATGCCAGGGTATTTTAGGGGGCATATTATTGAGGATCAAATGACCACAAGGGTGCAAAACAAGTCTTAAAGTGATAACTCCAACTTCATATTACAAAAACAACACAAAACAATATTGATAGATTTGTTAAAATTGTGTTGTTTAGCTAGTGTTAAGATATTGTCGACATTATGTTATGTTAAACACCCAAACAATATGCAACACGGACGTGCTATATTATTTCATTGTGTGTTGTCCATTAGTGCATATGTAACGTATCCTGGATTTGTTGTTGTCTAATGTAAAGTTTCACTCAAATGCCTTAGTCCGAGACACATCATCAGAATTGGTATCACTCCTGTGACTGTTACAGTGCTCTCTAACATATCACGTTTTTGGCACAAAGCCTGGCATGACCCTTCAGTTCAAATGACACGTGAGAGGAGTGTATGTGTCCAGGTCTCATACACACACCCACACACACATACCTAGTGTGACATAGGTATGTGTAATGTGTATTTGTGTGCATGTGTACAGTGTGCCCGTATGATATGATGTAATAACGTAATCATGTAATAGTGTATTTATATTTTATAGAGAAGTAAAATGAAGTAAAACTTAGTTTTAGTTTATTGAGCAATATTGTGTCTCTTAATAAACCACATTGAGGCTGAACTCAATAGAAACGGGAATGAAAAACTGAGAAAAGAAAAGCCTAATGGTGAAGAAGAGAGATGACATTGAAATATGAGGCAAGAGAAGTAGAGATGAAAACAGGTAGAAGCAAAGAAACAGAGGAGAGGGAGGTTGAGAGACAGTTGATACACAGAAACTTGACTCACAAAGTCACTGACAAACTGCATGACACAGTTAGGCCCATGCTTTTACCACACTCGTATGATGAAAAATAATCATTCTAATTTTTGAAGCACTTAACTAATTCACAGAGGGACGAACTGTCTTGGGGCACTTTAAGAGCAAAATGACTTCTTATTCCCAGAGTAGGGTTATTTCTGGTCACATTTAATAGGTTTTCTTTGGCATTTAGAGCCACAAAGCTAACTACAAAAGCGTATCCTACTGCTATCGTTTCAGAAAAGCTGAAGCTGGTTACAAAAAAAGCTAAAAATATACAGTATATACCTAATAAAGTTAAAGTAAACAAAACAAAATCACTGGTTTACCACAAACTGTCTACTATAAGCTAACACATGAATAACAAGTAGGCTATATAATATTTGTTTTTGGTGTCTTAAAGTCGCAGACCCCTTTTAAAGTTTATAATTTTCCATGAAACATGTTGGGTTATGTAATTGTGGAAATTCACCTGCCCTTGTGGTGGAATAACATAACCGTAAATGTGTTAAGCAAAATTGAAAGGCTGTCTCTCATACAACATTTTCAAGAATATATCGGCCTCGTTTGCAAGGGCAAGTTAACACCGGAATTCGGAAGATTTGGTCCAATTCAGAGGTTACTTTGTTGCACTTTTCATTTGGTTTGGTTTATGTTCATACATGACTTTGTCAAGCAAAATAAATGTCACACTTAGAGGGTAACTCATGGCTTCCTTGATGCGTGCAATAATGGGTCAACGACAAATATGTGCATTCTTGGGGTTTCTCATTGTGTTAGGCTTTGCTTTACAAATGATTTAAGAAGAATTAACAGAATGAGTGCTTGTCTAAACAGGCTGCTGAGCATGTGATTCTTCACATGAATCATATATGAGTAACACATAACCAAGGTCTTTTGCTGTAGATATGACTGGCAAATACTGTATGCTGAACTGTATGTTCAGCATACAGTATGTTTTTGTCTACTAAAAGATTTCTATGCACAAAAACCAAAACATTTATTTATCAAATTGTGTTCACAAATGTGTTAAAATCTGTGTTAGTGAGCACATCACCTTTGCCAAGATAATCCATCCACCTGACATGTGGCATATCAAGATGCTGATTAAACAGCTTGATTATTGCACAGGTGTGCCTTGGACTGGTCACAATAAAGGCTTATCTAAAACGTGCCATTTTATCTTGAGAAATTACATTCTGGTGGACATTTTTGCAGTCAGCATGCCAGTTGCAACCTCCCTCAAAAATGATGTGGCATTATGTTGTGTGATAAAACTGATAACATTTTAGAGAGACCTTTTAGTGTGATCAGTCTATGGCATATTTCTGTTTAATCAGTTCACAGTACCAGGGGATCTTGTCTTTTATATACCCCTACCACTTTTTCAGAGCATGTAATGGACTTTCATGTATTTTTGGCAAAGTGTTTTTACTTTTACACAACATTAATCACCAAAGTGACCTTCAAAACACACAATTATAAATCGTGCATTGTCCACCCTTTCAAAAATGAGTACACAGCCAAAAACCGACATGTTTTCCCCAGAAAAACATATTTATGACAGTATTATCACAATCAAGCTTAGATATACAATACACAATCAGTATGTGTATACAATGCTTACACAGATGCACTGATGAAGGTACTGTGCCATATATGGCCATTGGCCACACAGTGAGTTAATACAAATGGGATGTAGATGGAGCACTAATGTTGTACATTTTCTTTAATCATTATTCAGAATGCAGAGAAGTAAAGACAGCTTTAGCGGAGGAGACAAAGGAGAAATATATTGGAGATGCAAACCTAGGTCATTGGTCCCTGGGCACAGTTAATATAAATTTTTAAATGTCAAATTGAGTAATACTGCTTTTATTTGCATTTTACTTAAGAAAAGTGTCTTGGTTTGTTATACAGTAAGAGCATGTGTTCTATTTGGTAATTAAGGTCCTTACTGTACATCTAAAGCCATCAACTAAGCACTGTACAGTATCTATATCAAACTTAATAAATAACTAAAAAATCTTAATGAAGGTTTAAGCCCTTACATATATTGGATTTAATAACACATATCCTCTAAAACCTGTTAAAAACAACGTTAGCTGGATTTACATAGAAACTTTTCCACGTAAAAGGCTATTTCTGTTACTCGTGGAGAGATTCACAGTTCCAAATGAAGTCAACACAGCCATAGCTCCCATTTACTTATTTGTATGTGTCGAAAATGGTTTGTCCAGACTTTGTACCGTGGCTGTATAGAATACTGCCTTCCTTCCAATCAATTCATCACTCACAAAACAGTAGCTTTTGTAAAGGTGGGGCATGCACAGAAGAACACAAGCAGGAAGCAATTGGGTAAAACTGTTTACAGTATATAATTTTTCTTTAAATGGGGTTCTGAAACAGTGTATACTACTTACCCCTCTGATTCTGAATGAAATTGTAATGGGGCTGGGCCGTTCTATTCCAATTGAGGGTTTGCTATTGCATTTTGATTCGGGTTGGGCTTTTAAGCTTTTAACCTGATAACCATCGGAATTTTATGGTCCATGTAAATGCAGCTACTGTAAAGTGACTGTAAAGTAGCTGTAAAGTGAGTATTCTTGACATTACATGTTTAATCCTAAAATAACTAAATGTATGTCTTTGAGTTTAAAAATGGTTGACCCTAACCTGACATGCCAGATATCTGTCTGTTAGACATATCCATTTAGGGAGCCGTCCATTGAAACTGCTTTAAAAGGGCAGGCACTTTCAAAAAAATACTTGGTAGGTGATTGGATGAATCTGAACCAGCAAAGCCTGTTGTTAAATCCACTCTTGCAGTAGAAAAGTGTGAAAACATATTTTCCATTGAGAAAAAACCTTTGCTCTTCTAATAAATTCAAATAAAACTGCTGCTATATTGCAACATCTACGTTAATTTATGTAGCTGTAGTTGGTTTCAAGTTGTTTTTAAGACGCCTTCGTCACACCTGAACCACACCCGTAGCTAACAGTACGACGCTGACTGGCCACACACTAGGTTTACCGGCCTGAAATACAATGACTTCTAAGTTCTCCCGACTTATTCTGGAGGCAAGGTCAAACTGAAGCTCACGAGATCAGTCTCATGAGACCATTCACCAGACGTGAAAGACGATATTGAATTTTAGACCAGTATCTTTCCAGACTAGGCCTGCGGCCAATGGAAACACTAGTAAAAATGCTTCATAACACTATAGCTACAACAAATAAACATAAATGTTAAGAGTGTGTAAAGGGGGACCTTTTGTTTACATTCAGAGGAAGAGCAGAGAAACTGATGGTTCCATGAGGAAGCCCTATGGTAAACGTATACAGGAGGGACAAAATGAATTGTGGTTAAGACAGAATACAGACAGTAAATGTACAAGTACACACATACGCACACACACACACACACACACAGTGTAAGTTTGATGACAGACTCAAGCAATACTGAAACAGTGGAACAGTTTCAGTATTGCTTGAGTCTGCCATCGTATGTCTCCCCATAACATCAAGATAAGATGTTATTGTGATGAGAGATAAAGCAGCCTTTCTGAACAACACCTATAAGGGTGACATGCTTCTGGTCACATCTTCTTCCTGTCAAAGAGCTTGCTTGTGTATCACATGCATGTAAGGTTTTCTGAGGTCTGTGCGTGGCTGAAGGAGAATTGTGATTTGCCATCCAGACATTAGATTCAGCTACTGTACCTCAGCATATCAGACTTATAAGGTCACTTCTGAGCATTGATTTGAATATGTTAAGCATGTTTACATTTTACAAGTTGCCTTATACTTCCCTGTATATTAGAATCTAGTTTTTATATCTTGATTTATTTTGTAGTACTTCCAATAGTGTTAATGTATATGTATATGTATATGTATATGTTTAATATTACTAACACCATGTAAATGTGAGTTGATGTATACTGTACTTTACTGCGTTCTCTGGAAAACAATATTCAGTTAATTTCCCCAATCATCCAAGGCTAACCTAGATAACCACCAGATGTAATGGAGCTGGAAGATCTTCATCAGCAGAAAACCACTTGGCTCCCTCCATCCTACTGCTGCATCGTTGTTTATCTGCCGCAACCTCTGACATTTGCCTTCAACAATTAATCCTGTGCACACAGCCCCCCCTTCATATTTCAAAGACCTAATAAGCGAAGAATTTCTTCGCAAAGCTACGGTCTCCAAAACACCTACTGTACGTGACTTTATCATGGAATCTAGGCCAGATTATAATAATCATTAGTGCTGCCCTTTTCAACTTTGGGCAGGTGGAACAAGCTGTACAAAGCCTGCATAGAAGACATTTTAAGTATAGTGAGTTTTAGATGAAAACTTGATAAGTGAAATCTACTGCATTCTTGTTTACAATCTGATTATGCAACCTCACAGAAAGTTCTAATAAAATGCTACAGTTCAAAGATTTTAGAAAAGCGTTGTTTTGCTTACTTTTGTTTATCATGTGAGTTTATGGTTCTCACTTTTTGCTTTTTGACTCGATTTCCTTAGAGACTACCTAATATAGCTAAGTCTAGGCTATTGTAACTTTGTTGCTCCCATGAATATGTTGTCACTTGTCATAAAGGTAGGCTATGTAAATATATGAATGTTTCTACATAATTGAACTGTCCTAAAACATTCACGACATGGTCGGTGAATAGCCTACTACACAATCAATGCAGACAGTACAATTTGTAACATAAGACGTAGAAGAGATATGGGAAAGAGCAGATAAACTTTTTTCTTCCTGAACTCAGCACATTTGAACAATACTGTGATAATACTGGTAACGTGATCATTTTGGTCACTATAATCGTGATATGAAATGTTCATACCGTTTTATTTCTAGTAGCTACAGCTGTATCACACAAGAATAGGTGCCCATGCAACCATCTTACAGCGTAGGTTGTGTACACTGTTTGTCCTCTGTACGGGAGACTTTATGTAATGTATGTTTGTGTTTATAGTTAATCAGGCATATAAACCAATAGAATAAGTCTATGACTATGGTCTATGATAAGCATATTAGCCTATATGCCTATAATCACGTGAACATGATAATATGTTTGTGTTTGGTATGTCTAATATCCTTGTTAATACTGTATTTAGAATTTCTGTATTTCTAGTCTGGCATTTTTAGCAGACTTCACTTCTTTCTCACTACAGTTATTGTAAAGTTGTCAAAACAGTTGGAGGCAACTACGCCTATCCACTAGGCAAGACAATGAAGCTAACAATGCAGGTAATAGATCCTGCCATCTGCAAAAATGGAGAGTATTAGCACTGTGCAAATATCCCAATCCAAGAGTAGATCCAATTTGAAACAAGCAAATACAACTTAGACCTAGCTATACTTCTACCCTAGGTTACAAGGCTACAGTAACACCAGTGTGAGGTCTCCAACTTTGTGACACAGAGGTAGATGTACCATGCCTGTTTTAAGGGTTCTGCTCTCAAGTCACAAGTCTGTGACTCTGCTCTCATTATCTTCCTGTCACGTCAGCAAAGCAGGCGGAACACACATATCCACCAGCTCACTATTAACGCCAGTAACTCTTTTTTTCTTCTCCAACACAAATCATTTCAAAAATATTCACTCGAAATAAATATTCGTTCCACTATTTTGTGCTTATCCGAATACTGTATTCGATTTCGGCTCCACATCTAATATTTATACTGTATGAATATGTGGTATATATTACAAACATGCACATATGCAATTACATCAATATTAGAATGCACAGCGTTTGTTCTGACAAGGCCTGGCTGGCATTAATTGATATTAACTGGTTTTACCTCAGTCTGTTAAAAGTGCTTTTAGATTGCCAACAATTGAATCGACCTGGGGGATAAATGACACAATTCATTCAGAACGTATAATGAAACACTACACTGAAGGCTAAAGGTTAGATCCTACACACTTAATGACAATGTCTTCAGAGGATTAGAAATGTAGTGTAAAATGCCAGTCCAATCACAAAAACATGATGTGAGAGATTTCAGAGGGATTTTAACCCACTGTGCACAATATAGCTATGTATTGATATTGTGCAATGTGCGATATATCCTGGAGTATTTTGTCTTTGTTTTATAGGTAAACTCAATTTGATAAAGACAGACCTCATCTCTCCCTGGTCTGTTGAGTTGTTGGCTGTCTTTGAGAGTTCTAAGGGAATGTTTTAGTAGTCATGAGGGAGACAGATGGCAGGACGTCTGGCAGTCTGTCCCCTGCAGCCAGGTTTGTCTTGACGAGTGGAAACGACTAGCTGACACCTCCGGGAGTCAAAGCCTACCGTGGCTCTGCCGTTCTGCCTGTCTGTCTGGCTCCTTGATGCACATAGTCAACATGTCTTCTTTATACATACAACACATTATGGATTAATTATGTGTGCTGGTAGGTATCTAAAACCAGTTGCACACTGCACATGGAGCTGAAACACAAGCGTTTTCTGGATTATGTTCTCCACCATGCTTTGCACACTGCTCGCGGACTTCCGTTTTCTTTTTTTACTGCTCCACCACCCAGGACTGTAGTTTGCTATTATACGTTGCACTGCATTGATCGCACACTATTAACATAAGAGTATGTTATGTTACTTAGAATCTTGAAAATATGAACATTATAATATCATTATCACAACAATTCAGGTGAGCAACAGACTTTGGATCAAGGAAATGGTGCGGTGGGGGATGGGGCTTCGGTTTTTCCTGTGTGATCCAAAGTGGATCCGCTACAGTGCACAATGGGCTTAACTGGTTGTTAACTCTTAATACTGTAGTAAAAACATTTTATAAATGTATAATAATTTCAATGATCAAAACAATGACTTACAATCAATTTAATCAATATTATATATGTTCTTATTAAACCTACAATTAATAACTGTTTTAGTAATCAATTTATTTGGCAAGCACAACATTTATTAATTGAATACCGATTGAACACATTATTGAGTTGGATATGGCTATTGAACAAACACAGCACATACAGTAATGTACTTACTGCCGGTTAAGTGGTCAACAATTCCCAACAATACATTAGCAGCATACTTTAGCAGTAAATAACCATTACAGCACCTAAGGATAAGTGTCTGCTAATTTGATCCTGCTACATTATTTTATTGAGACACGTTAATGATGTTATGTGATATAGTTGATGATGTATGCATACCCTACCTGCCCAAAGACAAACTAACAAAGTGAGACCAAAAATGAGACTTGAACATAGAATGCAAAAACTAATCAGACAATAGATTGTATAATCGGTGCCAATTGTTCTATCAATTGTTTCTGCCCTAAGTCTTATACTAAGGAATGTTTCTGTCCATTTTATGTTTATGTTATTTCATGTTTACTTTGATGCTGATCATTCCACTCCAAAAGCCATCGGCCATACCCTCCCTCTCTTTTCTGTATATTAGTTTCCACTCCAGGTTGCCAGACGGTACTCCCTGAACCGTTGAGGAGTAGAAGAAGTGTTTTTCCGGGGGCTGTCACAGCAGATTGCCAGGAGCCTCACGGCACACTGACACACTGACCTAGAACTGCGTGGAGGGGACATCTTGGCAGCTTGCTGTTGAAATATGCATTGGTTTATGTAGAGGGAAAACGATACTTCTGAGGGTGATTTGTCAGCCCGGGAAACAGTACATGCCTGTCACGGCTGACCATATACTGATGGAGGTACTGTACCAAGATGGCAAAACAACACCTAGAAGATCACATGTGATGTATAACACTACTTGACCATACTGCCACATGCTCAGTAACATGGCATTCTACAGAGAAGGAGAAGCTTGGCATGTGTTTGCTGATTTATTCATGACCACAGTTCTCCATATGCAGGACTGAGGTAAGACTTTGAGTGTTTTGTCACATGACATGCTTCTATTGATACTTCTATTCACATTCATTTTGAGACATTTTCTCTCCATATGCAACCACATAGCGTTGCGGTCGCAGGCATTCTAGGTCATCACAAGTACCACCAGCATCACAATTAGCAGTTAGAGTAACACAGTATGTTAATGATGTTAACAGGAATTGTATGGCTTTATCTGCCTTGTGAAAAACAGGAATACCCTAAAGGGAAATTCTGACGGATTTGAGCTGGTCTGTGGTTTTGTTTGTGACCAAAACAATCTAACTCAAAACCAGTCCCTCTGAAGTGTACAAGAATACTGCTGTAGAAAGCATAGATGCACATAAGCAGCACATACCACAAACTGACAGACGAGTATGAGAAACAGAAAGAGAATGCAAAGCTATTATACCACACATACAAGTAATATTGCTCAACAGCCATGCTCAAGCCTTACATTAGATGCTCTATGATACAAGACACTCTCCTAGCTGGTGGACCATGTCTCATGACCCCAGTCTTTAAATGAGAGAGAGCAGGCTGCATGCAGTATATACAGTGGGAGCTGTAGGACAATGAAGCTGTCTATGCCCAACATGTCATCTGACGCAAGATAGAATGATACGTATGTGATTGTAATGAAACGTAGAGCCAACTGGATTGTTTCGATGGGAGAGGCTATTGTGTTTAAAGTACAGCACTCTGAAAACTCTTTCTGGAGATGGAATGTGGTTTTAGATTTTAGATAGATTACATTGAATTCCGGCACAATGCTCCAGAATGGGAGCAGTTGTGCATCTGTATCTGCATCAGCTGTGTGCAGTCGTACAGGCTGCAACCCCTTGCCTAGATCATTTATAAAAATAGAGAACAACACAGGAGCTAAAGCTGAGCCCTGGGGCACACCTCTTGTATCTCAACTAGAGGTTATTTCAGATGTTCAGCATAAATACACTGTTCTGTCAGCAAAATTTGCTCTACATAAGCTAACAGTCATATCACTGAGGCCAAGATCATTTATGGTCTATGTAATGCCTCATAAAAGATTATGACAACACAAACCTACGTGTACTCTAAACAGGCTTTTACTGTCACGATTTTACCCAGTTCTAACACTTTGCTGCTAATGTCTAGCCAAGACACGAGGCCTACTGTATCTACAGAAGCTCTCAGAAACAAAAGGGTTATCTGCTAGCTAAATAGTGCTTCACCAAAGTCCTTCCCACATGGGTGTCACTGGTCACAAACTTTACAGCTCATTCTTGTTGCACTCTGACGTAAGTGCTGGATGGCCCATTACTTATAATTAATAAATATGTTTCCGTTGGATTATTATGCTGTGTCACTGTGACTACTGATATGGTCCTGTAACATATGTATTATTAATGATTATGTATGATTCATATTGAAGTTAAATTGTTGGAGGGATATGTATTGATTGTTTTATTGAATTATGCTCAATTTACTTCTAAAATAGACTCATAAGGGCTCACTTTGGTAGATCCAGTTATCTTCGTGTGGGACATTTGTACCCTGCCAAACTGTCTGCAGCCTACATTGTCCTCACCACTCCTCTATTATTTACCAATAGAGGCATGCAGAATGCAGTGCCATAAGGCCTCACATTAGGAATATACGTCTTGCTTCCCGACAGGCCAGGCGGCTGTGTTAGACAGCGGGGCATTAACAAGAAAAGCCTGCGACATGTTAAAAGGCTCCCCTGGGCCACACAAGACGGCCGATAAGTGAGAAAGGACCAAGAGTCCATCACATCCAGAGTGATCTCAGATGAGAGACATAGAAGATGTGGTTTATTTAAAATAGCTGGGCGCATGTTACATTGTCTTTGTACTGTTGTGCTAACAATTCTTTGAATAACAGCCTGGGCTAATTTATTATAATAAAGTAGCTTAGCTATAGTGTTATTTGAGCAAATAGTTCACAGGCACTGTCACAATAAAAGGCCAATATAAAACCTGAAATTGTATCTTGAAAAATGACATTCCTAGTCAGCATGACAACTGTACACACCCTTACCAATTTGTCACATCTGTGGCATTGTGTTGTGTGATAAAACTGCAGAAATTAGGCCTTTTACAGTGTCCAGTCCGAGGCACACCTGTGCAATAATCATGCCGTTTAATCAGCATCTTAATATGCCACACCTGTCACGTGGATGGATTATCTTGGCACAGGTGAAGTGCTCACTAACACAGATATTAACACATTTGTGAACACAAATAATAATAATTAAACATAACAGCAAAAACTAAATTTTTCTGCATATAATGTTGTTCAATATAGTAGCCTGTAAAGCTGTGATTAACAAAGACAATGTGATTCACTGGCTTGCAGAATATGTAACGGTAACATCTATACAACATGAATAATACATAACAGAGGCTACATTATTATAAAATAACTAAATAAAATAAATCACCAAAGTAAATGAGGGGTCACTGTAAACATAAATAACGTGAACAAATTAATCTATTTAAAACTCAAATTTAACATTTAAAGTTCAAGCGGAAAATACAGCCAGAACAAAGGACAGGTCACAGGCGATAAGTACCAGGCGAGCTTGAAAGCATGGCAACATGATGTCAGCGTGTTTTCTTAGAGAAGAAACACAAGCTTTTGTAACATTGTGTAAATAAATACTTTATTATACCACAATATTGTAAAAATACCGCAAACCGTATTTTGACCAAATACTGTATTTTATATCACCACAATAATTGTATACAGCATATTATGACTCTGGAGTCATGGATCCACTTCAGCACATCACAAACAACAATATAGGTTTCACTTTATTTTTGGCTTGGATTGCCGCTATCACACTTAGACACCAGCTTGTCACAAATGAGCAAAGAGAGCAACAATTCAAACCAAGTGACAAAACCTCATTCTGGCCTCTACAATACGTTGTATTTTAAATTAATGCAATTTGGGATGGCGATTAGGCCTTGTTTGTCTTTGGGGTGCATTTGTTATATAATATAATATTTACAGTCTGTTCTTTACTATGAAATATGTAATGTAACGTGTTAACTAAACTCAATATCATTGAGCTAGACAGACATCTAGCTCCAGGTGAGAACACACTGAACACACTGGCACACCAAGTCAGAAAACTTCCAAAATACATTCCCAGAGTTCAAGGACGGCGAGAGAAGGACAACCCCCCCCCCCCAGTACGGACAACGGGAGGGGAAATTCATTTTTGCCTTTTTCACCAAATTGGACTCAATTTATTGCTTTTCCGAGCTCATTTTTCAGCTGCTTGCACAAGAGGCCGTGCCAGCCCATATGTAGACCCTCTACCCACCCCCCGCTCATTGGCCTCAGGTGCTAATATGTGGAAACCAGCCTTGGAGAAGGGGAGAGGAGAGTATGAGGAGGTGCAGCTCTTTATGGAGAAAGATGAGCTGTAAAATCAGAGGATCATAGAGAAGACACTGGGAATAAGGAGTAGTATGATTCCATACTGATACTCGTTCCACCTGACCCTGCTGATAGAGCACAGTGCAGGCCTGGTCTCTGTTTACAGCCTGTAGCCAGCTGTGCACACGCACACACACACACACACACACATACGTACACACACACACACACACACACACACACACACGCACACAGTTGTTGCATAACAAGCTACAGAGAGAAGTGATTGGGAACCACCTGATACACAGTTACAGCATGTATCATTGAGACATTGTAAATTAATCAAGGTCCAGTCCTACTTATTGAGACAATTCAAGTTTACACTGCATCTTCACTCCATTGCAGCTGTACTCAGTCTCAGTCTGATGATGTTATGTGAAGCCTATACACGCTTCGTAGTGTAATCCATGTTATTAACCATCTAGCCCTGTTTGGGGCTACTGCATGGGCATGCCTGCTATATGTTTAACATGTTTAATTATGCAAAGGATTGTATATCCAACGTGATTTCTTTATATCTATTTATATGCTCTGCATCCATTTTTTATCAAACTTCACAATGTTAAAACTGCACAAGGTATTTATTGGATTGTGCCATCAGAACAGCATGACATCCCTGTAGGTAAGTAGCCTACTTTTTTTTTTTGTTTAGTCAAGGATCTCCACTACTTTTTCATAAATTGTGCTGATGCAGTTAAGACTGGTATTACTAGCTTTAGTATGCTATTAGTATGCGTACACAGTGTGGATGTGTGGAGATGGTTTAAGGAAGGGGATGTACATAAGACCAGCCTATACAGCAGGGGTCGGGAAATAGCAGCCCGTCGGCCAAACCTGGCCCGCCAGCAATCAAATCTGGCCCGCCCGCCATATTATTTTTATAATCTTATGTTTAATTCGACATAAATAGCCTATAAAATACACAGAGACTAATGTACAGTGGCGACTCCTGGTGGTCGCCGAGGTAATTGCCTGTGTTTGTGTTCAGTAATATGCCACACAGATCTTTAGTGAGATCCTGCTGGGTCAGGTCCGTCTTCATTTCTCAAAAATGTCACCAGGCACGTCTGGATCTAGCCGAGTTCAGGATGTATTTACTAATTAATATACACATCATTTGCAGAGTGTTTAGTAGCCTAGTTAGCAAGTTGAGTCGTGTCTCAGTCAGATCTGTTGCAGCCGATGTTGTGCCCTCGAAATGCTAAAATGGAGAAGGTGAATACATGTATTTATTTGTTCCAAGCTGTTTCATCATCAATAAAGTTAGAATGATCTATCCTACAATAATATAAGATTTAGGTTAGACATCTTTTATGACAGCTGCATCATTGTGCTTTGCTTATCGTTTCTATGACAACTACAGTATAGCGTGTTCGTCTCTTTGCTCCTAGCTTAACATCGAAGCGAAAAACTTTATTATATTTTAATCAATATCTAGCAAGCTGTTCAATATAGGCCTACCATGTATTCATTCAATCATGAAATTGAATTGAGCACTAAATGAGTCAACACTATCTAGAGCTGAGATATCTGCCATATCTGAGTGATGGTGAGGATACGCAGCGTTTAGATACGCAGAGTATAGATATGCAGCGTATAGACACGGGCCCGGGAATGTTTATTATGTTGGGTTTTACTGTAATCAGGTTAAGGCTTCAAAAA
>JAOEGT010048415.1:0-20332 GCA_025447795.1 Speoplatyrhinus poulsoni
AGAGACTCAAGACACACCTCTTCACTATCCACCTCGAATCATGACCTCTCCACCTCCTCGCACTGAATTCTAACTCTATTTCTTTATCTCTCTACTATGGATGGCACCGATACGATACTGAGATCGGAAATCGGCCTGATACTGACTTAAATAGCTGGATCGATATCGGTAACAATTGGACAGTTGTAGCCGATCCATGGGGCTAATCCAATTAAATGAATTTACACCCGTAGGTCTACTGTCAAGCATCAGCCATGTCTAACTTACCCAGGCCACACTATCAGCAGCAGGTTTCTAGCATGCATCTAAGTCCTAAAATAGAGATTGGCTGTCATTTACTTTGCAACTTAACTTAAGTCTTAATTTAACACTGGAATCGGATCGGTACTTGGTATCGGCTGATACCCAAAGTGCCGGTATCTGTATCGGTATCGGCACTGAAAAAACTGGATCGTGCCCTCCCTACTCTCTACTCTCGATTTAAAAATAAATAAAAAATAAACATATTCTGCTCTTACGTAATTAGCACTTTAGTACTATGCAATGTTATATTCAGGTCACTAGGAACTTTGTTAGATGATTTAATGATATATTGACGAGGTAGTAGACATGATGACAAAATGCTGTAACTATTCTGACATAATATTGGTGGTGTAAGACCTGTCCAAAAATGTAAACAGTTTAAGCATTCTAGTCCTAGAGAATGTGTAACAGGAGGACTGTAATAACCGGCAGTGAGGCAGCATCAAAATTCAGAAGGGTACAAAGCAGGCTGTCGAAAAGCCATAGTGGCAGTTTGTGCCAACGGCATTTTAGTTTAGAAAATAAATGTCCTACATATAAGTCGCTTTGGATAAAAGTGTCTGCCAAATGCCGTAAATGTAATTGTAAATGTAAATATTCACTTAAAGTGAAAATACAACTGCACACATGTTTTCTAAGTTGTGTTTTCCTCTAAATGCTTAGTTGGAAAAAGGATAGCAGAATTCTATGGCCTGGCATCCTCTAAATATATCCATGTCTTATTTAGACATCCAATAAAAACTCATCCTACCCTGTGTTTCCACATTGGCGAAAAAAACATCAATGTCGTCCCAGTGCTACATCAAAGCCAGCCCGCTGACAGGAACAGGAAGTTCCCTCTGAACACAGAGGCTTCCTGTTGTCAACCGAGGTGACGGACTCTTGCTTGAACTTTTACACACACAGAGGGCAAATGCCATGCTGGCAGGCGTAGCTGCTCTAACCCCTCTTCCCCTTCTAGGCTCGTGCTAACGTAAGCCCACTTCATCAATCTACATCTCACTGGCAGCCAGTCTTTTTTCAGAGCTCAGTGCTAAATCAACTCTGTCTGCAATGCTGAATTATCCCCAACCTGGAAAGCCCAGGGTCAGGATCCATTCTGACTCTCTCACTTTTCTTTGTGTTCTTTTACTCATTCGCTGTTATGAGATGGTGGCATAATTAAAATATTACAATAGGTATAGTACTCAGATTTCACTCAAAGTGTCCTTTCCTCAATAAGATCAGACACTGAGACACTTAAATATAGTTGTAGTAGTCTGTAGTAGTATGTAGTAGTCTGGAACCCTTCCATTCAAAAGTGTTTGGCATAAACTAGGGATGGCACAATCCAGTTTTTCTAGTCCCGATACCGATACAGATACCGGCACCTTGGGTATCGGTCGATACAGAGTACCGATCCGATTCCAGTGTTAAATTAAGTTTTCATTTAAGTTATTTTTTATAATTTAAGTTTAATTAATGTAAATGAAAGCCAGTCTCTATTATAGGACTTAGATGCATTTTAGAAACCTGCTGCTGATAGTGTGGCCTTGCTAGGTTATACATGGCTGATACTTGACAGTAGACCTACGCATGTAAATTAATTTAATTGGATTAGCCCCATGGATCTGTTACAACAGGAAACCTCAGCTGGCCGCTGAGATTTCACAAATGTGCTCTACACACGGTCAACAAATGCTTTTGCATTGAGGGGCTCCAGACTTAACCTGACATGCCAGATGGATAGTTATTCAAAAGCACTTTACAAAAACATCCCTGGAAGTTGATTGGTTAAACCATCTGGTTGTTTTCGCTGTCGGAACACCTAAACCACGCCGTTATAGCTATAAACACGACACTGATTTGTAAGTTCAGTTGCTACTCGGACACATTCAAAATGATTCCTTCCAGACTGATTCTCACAGCGAAATTAAACGGAAACTCGCGAGATCAGGATGGTCATATGAGGCTACGCCAGACTGATGCTGATAACATCCTGATTTCGCATGGCTAATAGGCCCACACTCTCTGGCCGTGTCTGCAGAGATTCAATGCATGTTTATATCTTGACGCTGAAGAAATGGTACCGCCTTCTAAACCTTGGAGCTGTTGTGCATCAGACACCGCCAGTGGGCATTTTCCCTTTAAAAAAACAAAAGAAAAGAAGATCTAAATCTATGGCATCTCTTGACACACGTCCATGTGTCAAGATGGCGTCGGCCTTAATTAAAGGTGTAGTTAGCTATTGTAAGCTAATTGTAAGCTATTACCCCTTTCGTCAAATTCGCCAAATATGTCCTTGCATTCCGCTAGCTTATCGATCTGTGTGCGAAAAAATTAGCTGGTACTTCTACACAGACATGGCTCCGTAAATATGAACATAAACAAAGTGGCAAACACCACTCACAACAACAATGGCGCTTAGCTTTGCAATGAGTTTCAACGTGTAGGGGGCGGATCTTCTGAGGGAGTTTGTTTTGATTTGAGCTTGACGTTAGCAAGCGTTCCTGAGAATGAGTAACCCTGCCTTGAAGGCTCACCAGATCTTTGAAGAGTCCCTTGAGCTGCTTGGCCTCATCTTGCAGGCGGAACGCCATCCTTTTCCTCATCTTCAGCGACGTGCAGATGATCCGCCCCCGCAGAATGGCCCGGACGTACTCTACCAGGACCCGCCTGTGCACCTCCCCCACCATCGCCTGTCAATCAGCAGCTTTAGACTCTAAACAACTTAAACGCTACATTTTTGTTTCTTAAAGAAGCTCTGTATTGGTGGTATCAAATGAAAATGAAAGATAAAGTACCTGATATGGTGGACAGTCCATTCTTTTGAACTTCTTGAAGTGTTGTTTGATACTGGTTTCAATGGCCTCAAAGGCGTCTGTGTTGTTAAGCCACTTCCTTTTCACCAGTTTGTCAAATAATTGCTGCAAGGACAACAACCACAGAGCTCTGATCATATTAGCAAAAAGCACCAGGTGACAATTATATTCTTTGTACAAAAAATTGCTTTCCAGAAATACAGAGATAAAATGACATTAAATGGGAGTCTGGGTGTTGGACTCCTGGATGTTGGATTCCCAGCTGGACAATCATGGGCTTGAACCCCAGAGTTCACCTACCTGTAAGCATGCTTGAGCAAGATGCCAAACTACCCTTACCTGCTCCCTATATAACTAATTGTACTGATTGTAAATTGCTTTGGGTAAAAGCGTCTGCTAAATAATCTAATTGTAAGATAGTGCTCACCTTGATGTGCTCAAACAGTCTGTCTGCCAGGACCCTCACTGACTGGTTTACGATCCGGTCCAGAGAGGTGTCGGCTCTCTGTGCCGTCTCCTCACTACCCTGTGGGTCACACTGCCTGCAGCGCTGAACAAAGGATCTAGAATGCAAAAAGAAGCAATGGCATTATTATATACTGTATACTGTGTATATATGTGTGTTTGCCCCGATTTGGCAAACAATATCACTTTCTTTTTCCTTCCATGAGTATCTTGTACCTCAGAGGTGGGCAGCAGTTGACTAGAGCGATCGTTCTTGAAACATATCCGTCGCCACGATCTCCAAACTCTGCTTGAGTCTCATGGAACATCTCCACCTTTCTCTGAAAACTGGAAAAACCAAATAAAGGTTTATGGATACCTGTTGAATGCCAACACAATAACACAGAGATGGCATCAACTATCAACTACATCGCAGTAAGATATGATAGCTTTGTCATAAACATATTAGTGGACTATATACAAAATTGAAAACATTGAGACATCTGCTTACTGGCTTTTGTTCTCCCAGCCTTTTGCCTTAAAAACTAAGCTCACACTTTGCAGAGCTACGTAAAATAATACCCAGTATTACTTTCCCCGGTATGCATACAGTGCATGGAGAAACAAGCAAGTCAAAATAATGTTTTAATTAAAGTTAACATTATAATTTAATGATATACTGAATACTTTTTTTTTAAATAACATCTCCAAACATCAAGCTATTAGAACTACATTAAATGTGTCTGGTAAGTGTAATCTGGGTTTAACATAATGCATAGTTCTTAAAATCTACATCTATACAATATGTGAATGCACAATATATATACTGTATAATATACACTGTATATCACCAAGAGCTCTGTTTGTAATCTATTTAGATTACAAACAAATGTTAGGGTAAGTATATTCATTTAATTTGTGAGGTTGTAAGACCGACCAACTGGTAACATGAAAATGTGTTAGTGGATATACAGCCCATCCCGGGATGTGACAGCAACATTCCAAAGCCATTGCAGTAACTTTAATGTGCATCCTCATGCGCAAAACAGTGATTCGGTTTTCCTGAAAGCCTGTACTCACTGATAGAGGAAGTCTGCCAGGCCAATTAGACTGCAGCGAGCCACTCTGGACCCAAGAAACTGGCTCACGGATGTCGACCGATCCAGGTTCACCTTCAGCCTCTAGAACAGTAAGTTAAATATACTACATATCAAGACAAGGCAATTGTAAAGTAGAACCCTCATGCATCATATTGTCACCTTCCTACAATAATGGCCTATTTTCATTTGTTCTGGTTTTTCAGAAAACACCAAAAACTGAACCAAGTATTGACATAGGCCATTATACTACAGCGGTAGAATTGCAGCATCTGTTCAACTGAAGCGATTTTACCAGAGGTCGCCAGCATCATGAGGAGATGGTTTTTGATGTTTTTTGTACAATAATTACTGCCATAATGTTGGGAAGGTATTCAATATCCAATATCAAGTGATTGAGCAGAGTCACTGCACCTGGATAACACTGCGTGCCAAGTTAGACTGATATTCCTCTATATGCAGAGTCTGAGCCCAACGCCTCTCTTCCTCATCGAGAACCTGCATCAGTTCGGTTGTAACCTTCTCCTGAAACAATACGAATATAAGCTACAGTCATTTCCCCACCAGTGTAACACCAGCATGTTTAAAGTGGATTGTTTCTTACCCTGACGATACTGAGGCAGTCTTGCTCCAGCCTATCCACCGTATTCTGGGGAAGGATAGGGTCTAAGGGTCCATAGTTGATGGATACGGATGTGCCAACTGTGCCTAGGACATCCCTGGTGGCACATGAAAACCAATCCAAACATACCATTTAAAGGCAGGGTTAACTTCAAAATTCAAAACAAACGTCCTCAGAAGATTCGCCCCACATATTGTACGTATGCACCACATTGATTGCGTTCCTCTTTACGGAGCGAGGGCGGTGTGAAATGAATTATCACTGCAGCACGCACAGAGAATGGTAAGCTAGCGTAATGCGAGGAGAAATTTGGTGAATTTGGTCAAAAAGTGTATTAGCTTACAATTAGCTTGCAATAGCTGACTATACCTTTAAACAAACCCTGGAATGTCATGTTTCCGAGGTTCACCGCCCCCCAAAATCTCTTAGCCGCACCTGTTGTAGATGTTGTAGAACCAGTCCAGCAGTGAGTAGACATCGGTGATCTGCAGGGGGCCGTTGGTGATGGTGCGGAGGCGCTTGGCCACGGCGTGGTGGTAGCTCTCCACGTACACCTGGAACACAGCGAACTCCTCCGGGTAGATGGAGACGACGTTCCTCCTAGCCGCATCCAGGTCGTCCACCATTCGGCTCCTGAGGCGCTCCAGGTAGTGGGCCAGCTGGCCTGCCTGGGTGTCCGTCTGATGGGGCAGGCTCCAGTCCGCGGCCTCCGCCACCGCCCGCCTCCACTTCAACTTCAGCTGCCGGGGCCGGTGGCTGGGCCGGGGATGGCTCTGGCTCCAGCTCTGGCTCAGGCTCTGGTTCAAGCTCAGGCTGTGACTCTGGCTGTGGCTCTGGTTTACGCTCAGGCTCTGATTCTGGCTCTGATTCTGGCTCTGGCTCTGGTTCAGGCTCTGGTTCAGGTTCAGGTTCTGGTTCAGGCTCTGGCTGTGGCTCTGGAGGCTCTCCCGCCGGGGCTTGGTCTCCTCCCTCAAGGCCCAGGCAGCGTCTGCATGCTCCTCCTGCTGGATCACCAGCACTACCAGGCCGAGGTTGGGCCCGGCGCTGGGCTGCCGCAGGGATTCCCGCACCACGTCCCACATCTCCTTCTGCAGTGCCTCATACAGGAGCTCCACGTCCTTCGCCTTCCGCCAGCTAGAGTCAAGTGTCGCGTTGGGGCCCTGCAGGTCGTCCAGGGGCGAGGGCGGGGCCGGGGAGCCGCCGGGATGGTCCGAGGTGATGGGGGTGGGGTTGGGGGTCGTGGGCAGCAGGGACAGCAGCTCGTATTCCCGCTCCAGCTCCTGGATGTGTGTGTCGGCCAGAAGGAGGTCCCTGTGGTTGACCAGCTGGAGGATCTCCAACACTGGGGAGAAGGCAGAGGAGAGAGGGTCAGAAAGGGTCAGAAGCAACCTGACATGCCAGGTGGATTGCAAGTCCATCTGGGGAGCCGTGCATCGTTTGTATAGAGCAGGCACTTTCAAACACCTGGTCCACCTGGTCGTTTTTGCTGTCGGCAAACCTAAACCATGCTGCACACCTAAACCACGCCCATACAGCTATCAATTCAACGCTGATTGTTCAGTTGCTAAGTTCAGTTGCTACTCGGACACATTCGCGATGATTCCTAGGCTTTCCAGACTGATTCCCGTTAATGGGTGTCTTGAGAATATTGCATTAATTGCCAAGTAGCTATGATCACTCTGAGGTCACAATTTCTGCAGTGAACTGTTTGTGACATAATTTTAGGCCACACATGGTATATTTAGCTGTCTGGGCGCTGCTTACGTCAGCCTCCACAGCAGAATGCCATTGGTGACACGGCCACTTAAGAGACCAGAGGAGTTCCATTTTTGCTTCCATTGAAATGCATTACAGTGCTCCATCTTGTTGTTATTACAATATCTTTGGCTAAATCTGTTACTGGGAAGATATTAACTAGCCTGGCTTCGCCCGACTATTGCACTCAGCTAAATGTTCGCCAATCAGCGTCCATGGTGTGTTGCTGTTGAAGTCAAGCATGTGTTTGACATTGGTGGTAGAGTTAGCTGAAGCGCTGCAAACAGCAATGCCGATGGGTTAAAGACCAGAGACCTACGCCCAGTAGGAGGCAACGACTGTTAACACTTCACAGTGGAGCATGTCCGGACCCTATTCATCAAGTGCATTGGGGCTCTGGTCACACCAAGCTATGATATGCCCACCGGCTGACATTTCTAAGAAATATCACACTGAGTTATTTGTTGTTAACAATAATAATGTTTCTATTCCTAGCCCAGTTCCATGTGGCTCTGTGAACGGTAGCTTGGATGAACTTCTACCTTAAGGAACCTGAGGAGGAAGTGTGGTAATTTCCTGATTTCACAGGCTAGTGGTGATTGAACCCAGTGACTCATGGGTCTGGGGACCCTTAGCCTCACCAGAGAGTTGTCTAGGATTGGCAGGAAATAGTTCTGGAGCTGGCCAGGAAGCGCATAGCTCTGTGGTAGTCTACAGTAAGGTGCATTCCTTGAGAGGACATAAGAGTAGACACATGCTCCTCTCAGCCCTAAGTTACCTGAGAGAGGCTCTCTGGTTTTGACAACTGGCTCCTCTTCAACTGATTCCTCTTCCGTCACTTGAGAGCCACGATCTGATATGGATTCCCTCTTCAGCTTCCCAAGGCTGACCATACGGAGGAACGAGGGTCTTCTGGTGGTATCGGCTTCAGCTACAGTGCTTAGGTCTCCACAGGGCAGGCTCTCCCTGCGCTGTTCCTTACGTCGACCTGTAAATCTGTTAATAATAAACAACCGTCAAATAAAAAATTAACTGGCTTATAAAAACACAAATGCGCACGTGTGTGTATAATATACTGTACTATAAAACTTAAAATCATTACTATGTACTTAGAAATAAATGGCTGGTTGTGAGGGATGACTTATAGTAGCACCCATGAATGGAATGTTAGATATTAACACATCTGCTAAACAGCGCTACTGCTAAAAACAAATTCGCACAATGTCGGGGTTTATTAATAGACTCATTCAGAGTTCAGCAGTAAACAACCTAGCACTGGGAAACAAAAGAAGCCCCCTTAACATCAACAAGTGGCTTCATGAGATAACCATAGTATTTTTTCAAGGAATTGGTTCCCCTGGATATGACATAAATATAACGCATTAAGACTTCTTGCTCATATATATTCTGCATGTGTTGGTTACCTTTTTATAAATGTCTCATACATTCTTTATAGCCAATGCATTTTTGGCTTGTTATGCTTTCGTATTGTATTTGAGTTATGTACATTTCAGAGCAAGGCAATCACTTCAATGTAATGTGTAACTTTCTAAACCCTTCCTCACCGCAGCAGGGTCATAACTTCCTCAGAGCTTCGCCGTAGTCCCCCTCTCCTCTTCTCCTTCTCCGACGGGAGCGAATTGGACTGTGCGTTGGGACTACGCTGGGTAGCGCCGGTACCCCACACGTGACGTCCAGACATGCGGAGCCCCTTCCCCAGTTTCCCGAGGGTTTTCAATGGCGACACGCCACAGATCCGTTCCAGGGTCCCTCGGAGGGGCCTTCCTTTGGGGTTCCCCGCCCCATGCTTCTCCGCATTCACCTCGTTTTCCTCCTCCTCTCCTTCACGGGAGGTCCTGTGCTGGAGATTACCCTTGACATCCATCATGATGAGATCCAGGTCGCCGTCGTTCCTCTCCTCGTCCAGGTCCACCTCCTCGAAGGGGTTCAGGTCCCGTAGGTCCCTGAAGTCGTTCAGGTCTCTCAGGCCCAAGTCCAGCCCGGGCAGGATCAGCTCCCCGTTCATGCGGGGGAAGTCATGGCAGCTCTTGGACCGGCCCGGCAACTTCTTCAGAATAGGCATGGTTGCACCAGAGAGTTTTAACCAACTGGGGGGGTTAAATGTATGTTTTTTTTAAACATACATTAAAAGTGTATACAGTTAAAACAGAATGTGTTCTTAATACCTAAACTGGTTTCTACGGAAATCATTTCAGTAATTATCAACTTTTTTTATGGGATAATTGACTAAGTAACAATTTCATATACAATTCTGTCCTAAAATGACTCATCTTGGAGTAATATAGTAGCAGTAATATATGACAAATTGTCACATTTTACTGTAATGAATGGCAGAAACCAAAACATCCTTGAACTTGCACGTGACTCAACAACTAAATAGGAAACATGATTTCCTAATATTGCAGCATTTGGAAGCTCTGTGTATATTGTTTCTGGCAATGCACATGTGATAACTATTACCTCCTATATAAACAGTCCCATTTGAAACCAAATAAACATGTTAGAAAGTAATTTTGGAAATGTAGTAACTCCAAGCATCCTCTATCAAATCTATATATATAAAGCATTAATTGACATATTTTATATTATGGTATTGAATTTTATTTTAGGCAAAATCCAGAAAGTTAGCATAGATTATTCTGACATTCATTCTGATAGTGTATTAGCTTTAACTTTAGCAGTAATTTTCAAATAGCATTTTAACCAAATACATTACCTGAACAGCTAAGGTAATTTACAATATTGTTCAAATAAGTTTAGAATGGTTTTACCTTTCTCATGAAATAATGCAAGAGTTCTGAATACATTTTAATTTAAACAATGTAAAATAACATAGTTTCTGAAATGTGCCATTTTAATTTGTAGGACAACATAATTTGTGTTGTCTTGTTCTGATGTTATTCTTTTGAATATTTATTTGCCTTGAATAATTAATTTCTATTAAATTAAGGCCTATATAGGAAAAATGTTGAAAAGCTGCATTTACAATCAACATTTACATAGTATCCAATAAATTGTAATGCAAATGTGCAATTATGACTTCACATACATTTGTACATAATAATAATAATAATAATAATAATAATAATAATAATAATAATAATAATATACATTTTTTATTTATAGAAAAACTCAAGATCAATCCCAATCTGACAATTTCATAATTTTGACATGCTATAGTTAAAGGTTTAGGATCTGTAAAATGCCAAACCTCATTGTCTTACAGATAAGGTTTCACACCACCCAGGAGACCAATAACAGGCATTTTAAGTTATTGTTCATTTCTGTGTTTTCAGGGCCAAGCTCTGTCAAGCCTGCTTTTTATGCTGCCATTCCTTGACATCCATACAGTCACACAAATGAATGCAGCATCATTACAATCTAGCTGTTATTTTAATAGGCTACTACTTTTTCAATCCCACAATTGACTTGAAAATTAGACTTTGTCTAATTAGACTTTGTCTAATATTGCTTTGCATTGAAATAACTAATACATTATTTTCATTAAAACTTTACTAAATTAATCCTTTCACAATAACCTGATTTCAGGCCTACTACATATTATCAGTAGAATGTATGTTAGCCTATATAATCAACCAATAACCAATTGAACCTCTGTATTATGAATTATTGGTGTGGTAATAAATATATAAATAAATACATACAAATATATTATAATAAATATAATACCTGGATTTAAAGTCACCATCCTTTAAAAGCAGCACAGAGGCATGTCATCACATTTAGAGACACACAGATATCCATATACTATATATATATCTTAATAAGAATTTAAACCGTTCCACACACGGTTCGCTCTGAGTTGGACAACCAGACTCTGACGATACGTAATCCTTTTACACTTATTAAACATTCCCCAAAACACACCATCTGTCACCACAGTAAACAATACACACACACACAAACATCTCGGCCACACGGTCTACGGTTGTCTACTCTACTGCCGTAGTAGTAACACAACTTCAGCGCAGCCCACTACTACTGCCAGTGCGCGGTGCTTACCTGATGTGAGTGGCGTGCAGTGATTCAGGACATTATGAAGTCCGCTGCTGCTGCTGCTGCTGCTGGTGGACCTGTGAGCCGCCGATATTCGTTGGGTCTGCATGGAAGTATGTGACTCATGCGAGAGCGTGGCAGAAAGTACTTAGTGGCTCTGGAGAGCACTGCGGCTGCCTGCCGTTTCCTGGCCGGGCTCTATTGTGGTAGGAGGTGATAGGTTTTCCTGAGGAAGCGCCCGTCCCGTCCCGTCCTGTCCTTTCTCCCCCATTTCGCCCCCCACCCAACCCCCTCCCTTTCTTCCCTTGAGGCCCAAGGGACATTTCTAATTGCTCGAAGCTAATGGCTTAGCTGTATGAGGATGGAGGCTTGTGCATTCCTTCCCCAGAGTTTCGTTGTATTATTAGTAGCAGTGTCAGTATGGTGACTGATTAATCTTGTTTTAAGTTAACTGAAACCCTGTAAAGCGACAATAAACGTAAAACTACCCAGACTATAAGTAGGACAATGTGTGCAACAGAACATAACAATTCGCTTTATGTAATTTAGCATATGTTTTTATAGTAGGCTAAGTAGTAGCCTACAAGTAGCCTATATTTTAGAACCAGAGGTTTGATATCTTGCTCAAGGCTACATTCAGTTTGACTAATGGACTTAAAACCGGATACTCATAAACCACAAGGCTGTCCCACCCCCTAAAATAATAAATGATACATGGACAGAGCAAGTATACTCTATGTCGAGGGGTGAAAACCAGAGGGGTTTAAATTACATTTTGGGTGAAAAGGAGATGTAGACCTATATATCAAATTAAAGCTCTTGATAAGCTCTTTCTACTGCCAACAAGGCACAAGTGCATTCTTAATCAATTTAGAGTTATTCCTTAAAAACCAAAATATTTACATAGGCTACTAGCCAGTTTTGTGTCCAGAGGGCGTAACTGCACTTAGAGAAATCAAATGTATATTTGGAAAACATGTGGTAAGAAGTTTTTATTTTATATTTTTATGTTATCACAATAGATTGTTATTTCTTACAGTCCCTGTTAAAAAATCCAGTATTGCTGCTCACCAGCATATGGTATGTTTTGCATGCTGGAACCATGTTGCTTGAGAACAGCATGACTGTGCTGGTCCACCAGCTAGACCAGCACTACACCAGCACTAACCAGTATGAACCAGCCTGGACCAGCACTATCCCAACACTAACCAGTATGAACCAGCCTGGACCAGCACTACCCCAGCACTAACCAGTATGAACCAGCCTGGACCAGCATTCATGCTGGTTTATATTTTCTAGCAGGGGTATGTAATGCTTTGTTCATATTGTCACCAGGTGTGTCATCAAATGCATTTAGATGAAATGGATGAAATGTTGGTAGTCTCCCAAAAATAACAGAAAAGCAGTTGACAGAGCTTCTGTCAGATTCAAAAAATGCTCAACTACAATTGGAGGACAGGCGAAAAGGGGCGTGGCTTGGGACCTGTCAAATTATTGTAGATCTTCGATGAACAAAGAATTAATCGAAAACATGTCAACACTAGCTGATCATGGCTCTAACATATCTCTAGCGATTTAAAACATCACTTTGTGAACCTCTGCCATCTTGTGTCAAATTAGTGTAACAACACAAAAGCCTCAGATGGTTGTGATGTTTTCAAAGGTTCAAGATGATTAATATGAGAATAATATATTATATTATATCATTTTAGAATAGGGCTATAATTCCTTACAGTCATTGTACTGGTGTATACAGCAAGATTCATTTTATTTAGGTTTAATGAAATGTATAACAATAGACGTGTGTCTCCATACAGATTTAGAGCTATACAGTATATATGTGCTATTGTCCAACAAGCTTGCACGGATTTGATTCAGAAGGATCCAAATATAGGGTTCTTCCATTCTAAAGATGATAAAGCATGTTTACATGATTAAACAACACTTTTCAAAAGTTGAAAGGTCATACGCCAGTAATTGTAAGCAATATTATATCAGAATAGTTCCTTCATCTTGTCATCATCTACCACGTCAATATATATATATATATATATTGTATATATTGTGTGTATATATATATATATATATATACACACACACATACAAACAAAGGTCCTAGTGGCCTGAATAGTAAAGTGCTTTAAAGTTTTTTTAAGAGTAGAGAGAAAAATATTAATTTGAGTAAGTAACTTGAGTTAGCATTGAGTGCTAGGAGGTGGAGAGGTCATTATTTGAGGTGGATTGTGAAGAGGTGTGTCTTGAGTCTCTTGTGTGCGGAAGATGGGTAATGTCTCAGCAGTCTTGACTGTTGCTGGAAGCTCATTCCACTATTGTGGATGTTCAAAGCTAACATTTCCAACAACTTCAAAAACAAGGATACTGGTTAACGAACATGACTGTGGTCAACATTTTATTTGCGTTTTCTGATGCATGGTAATATTAGTATTCAAACATCGCAGAATTAACATTTTGTAAATGTATGAATGATCGTTTAAAATGTAATGGGATAAATTAAAGCTTCAAGAAAAATGTGTATTGTAAACAAAACGCACAATGTCTATTTATGCAAGTATGATTTCAATGTTAGTCTACTAGGTATACCGAAACCATAATATTATTTATTCCCTGCAATGATGTCAATAAATAAAATATGCATACAAATAATAACATGGAAAGGAAAACATTTCTTGGTGTTATTAACACCAAGAAACATTAAACATTAAACATTAATCTTTTGTTCACTGTAAATACAAAGTAATTACATTTCTCCATTCCACATAGTTTATTCAACTCCACACAATTATATAAGATGAATTAATGTAACTTTAATGAAAACATTGTCACCAAGATAACAGCAACCCTTTTTGAAAGCATGGTGTACAATGTTTAAGAGTTCAACGCAAGGTAAAAATAAATCCCTGGCTTTGCAAGCGTATGTTTAGCTCAAGAAACAGTGATTTACGGGCGTTAATCTAATTTGAGGTTACAGTCTCACCAATACAACATAACCACGGCATGCTATACTTGTTGCACCATGTTGTAATGTGCATAACATATGTCATTATTGGCTGAGCACAGACATGCTTAGGTGCAAGAGGTCAGAGGGTCTGGTTGGGGCTTCGTGTGTGGTGATGGTTGAAGTGGTAGGGCTCGTGGCGGTGTTGCGTTTGGGAGATGACCGGGTGTTCGATGCCCTCGCTCTGTAGCTCCTCCTGCTTGTGAAGACCCTCTAGTTTTTCCACCAGCTCATGGATGAAGGCCTAGAGGTCAACCCAGTATCCACACAGGCGTCAGAACTGGGGAGGGGGGCGGGGGCGGGATTCGCCCTCACTAAAGCAGACACTACAGGATTCGCTCTGTCTAAAGTTGTGTCTTTCTGCTCATCGAGTTAAGTCCCTAGCTGAGCACCTAGCATTAAGTACAGCATTCATTGTTGAAGCATACAGCTGTAGGCACAAGCTCATGAAGTCAAACCACATTACATACATTGTTTAGTATCCGGAATGTCATTTGTTCTGATTTGCAGTCCTGATTTGAAACACAACAGCTAGCATTCCTCTTCACTCCTTAATTTAAAGGTATTAGTTCTGTTTGTACTTGCATGTGCTTTATGTGCTATAGCTTCTGGTGGAAGGACAATGACGTGCATCGAAAAGGAAGCATCATCACTACTAAATAGCTTCACTACTAAATACCAGTAGCAAATGTCACATTAATTGCAAGCTTATTTCGCCTGAAAGGTATTGTATGTCATCTCATTCTTAAATTAAATGCATGAAACCTTATTTTGGCATATGTTGACAGTATACACAGCCATTGTGGACATATCCTTCCTAGCAGTTGGAACAGGTTTACTGAGCTGCTGTACTGTATCTACATCTGTATACCATGATCGCGTGCATACAGCCCATACAATAATCTACAGCAGTAAACCATCGCTTTATTATAGTTTGCTATGTGAACGCTGCTGTTTATAATCTTGCTGACACATTTTGACACAGTGTACAGAATAAACAACTCTATGTGCTCTGGAAAGATAGGCTGGTCAAATAAAACCGAATGTGACCATTGTCTGATCCTCTCATATAGACAAGCTTTGTTTAACAAACAGAAAAAGCTACACTCGCACAATTCTGCCCCAGGTTAGGATTTATTCTCCACTCTTCCTGCCAAAGAGAGCAACACCCCCCTCTCCCATCATGCTCCTCAATCTTGTATGATATTGACTGTAAGCAGCATGTGTTTGCATTACCTGTTGACTGAGCCATCAGCCAGATACCCCGCTTAACATATTTTGTTAAATGTTAACCAGTTTCATTTAAACTATTCACAAGTTGCTGTTGTTCAGCATACCGTATGCATTACGGACACACATGGTTTCTTTGAAAGTTCCTTTACTCTTTTTGGACACCAGATTCTTGTTTATTTTCTTCGGTCTAATTGCATAAAAGTGTTGCTGGCGCCATGATACTCTTTGTATGTTTTTAGAAACACAGGATACACTTTTCCCCTGGCAAAGTCAGAGTTTCACCAACTTAGTCATGATGTAAACCTCACATAATATAATAAACTGTTTGTATTTGTACACATTTGTACTGTAACTGTGTGCGGGCCTCTGTGAGGCCCACACATCGTACTAAAGAGACTCATTGTTCTGAGGGAGAGAGAGAGAGAGAGAGAGAGAGAGAGAGAGAGAGAGAGAGAGAGAGAGGTCTACACAATACATATTGTGATAGGAGCAAACAGTCACTACTTTCACAATGCTAGCCTTTGCACATAGTCAGGATGTGAATATGACATATAGGGAACATAAAAGACACTAGATCAAATCGTATAACTCTACCTGTGTGTCGTTGCTGCAGTTCTGAAGAAGCTCCTGTTTAAACAAACAAACAATTATAAAAATGGCACTTGACAGCAGGAATACCTTAATGTATGCTCTTCATTTTCAAATCACTTTCATAACACTTGATCTGATTGAAATCTGTGTCAAGGGTGAAGATATACCTGCAACTTCTTCACTCTCTCCTCGACATTCGGCAGGTCAATTAGTTCATCGATGTTCACCTCATCTGGCATATATTCCTCCTGAGGCACAGACATTTACATGCCTTGGTGTTAGTTCACAAACATGCAAACACACACACACACATCACCTTGTAGAACCATTCCGATCTGGCAAGCTCAGCATCTACGATTTGCTTCACTTTGCATATTAGACTGGGAACTCCCAATCCGAAACTGAGAGCTGGGTAGAGAACCATTGGCCAATCAGCATTCAGGTAGGTGTGTTTGTTGTTCTGATTAAAGTGGCCCAATCATATCTAATGATCTAATCTAATTATATGTATTTAACGGTTTTAACAGTTTTCCCTGACTTGAAATCATAGACGTAGAGCTTATGAAATCAGGGTGGTCTTACCAGAAGAACTATTTGCTGTTTAAACTAAATTGGTTAAGATACTAAATTAGTGAATTAATTTACTCAATTCTACACAACAGTCTATAAGTTCGAAGTTGCCAAGTTATTTTACAAGGACAACACGATTGTGTCATACTAACAGAACGTGTCCTTTTAGAAACCCAATGAGAAGTCTTCACATCTTCATGGCTGAAGGCAGAATAAAAACAATATTCATCTACTGCCACTAGCCTGCATTTTTGTGAACAAATGGCCATTGTAACCGTCTGAGTGACCATCTATAGGCCCATCCACATTACCATGCTGTACAATGGAGGCTGATGGGTTATTCAGCCACCCAAAATGTGCGTATGTAAAATATGAATTGGTCTTCCTGATTCCGAAAGGTGAAATAAGCAAAATAAAATGGAAAAAGTACTGTAAGAGAAATCTTGTGTGTTTAAATTAATACACTGAATTTTTTATGAAGTGTCAAAACCAAATGTTACTAGTTTAAGACACACTGTGGAACTTGGAAATATGTAAGTCTATTTTGTCTGTGAAGAGTGTGTGTTTAATGCCATCTGCTTGGAATTACATCTTAAGTGTCTCCTGGTTGGTCCTGCTACCACAGAGACCTGTTCAACACACTTCTGTGACCATGGGAGTCTTGCTTTCTTGCTTCCAAATATCCCGACTGGCTGCCTGACTGTTAACAACATACCATTTAGCTTCTCTAATCCTCAAGAGTGGCGTCCTGAAGCCTCCCCTCCTGTCTGCTTTGTCACAGCAGCCAGATGCCAAATGTTTACCTCTCCGGGGACCTACAACATCAGAGCCTGCTTCCCCGCATGACCTTCCCTCCTTCCCCTGACTTTTTCCCTTATCGCTCAATGTTTTTCTGAGCCCAAACGATGCCCATGTAAGGCAGCAAACTTCCCCAGCCACAAATCTACATGTGTGTGTAAGCAGGATAGCACTGGACTAATGTGAGGCTGCCCCTATTGTAGGTGATTGGCCTTTTATGGGAGAATATGGCTCCCCTATACAGTAGTACCACTGCCAATATGATTAATCTCGCGAATACATCATCCGCAACCAGTCCATCAAAGCAACAGGGTTACAATCCCAATATAGGCATATAATCAAGGTTAGCGACGATATTCTTAAACTATGTTTTAAGATTTGTCTTTTTGGTCTATAGTCTAAGGAAGTGATAGTACTTTTGCGACACACATACTTGGTCCAACGTGTCTATGCATAGTTATATGTCTTAATGCCGTATAAGCAACGAGGGCAATTAGGTTGCCTAAGGGCATCGCTCTTTAAAACTTGCGCAGTTCTCCGATAGCACCAGAAAAGCTTGATCTGAACTTCGGTGTATGCAGGCTAACTTTGAGGTTAAACTCACCTTGCCCAAGTAGAGCTTGTCGAGGCACTCGTCGATCCATTTCTCCACGTCTAGTCGCCTCTGCAGCTCTTTCCTGTTGTATTTGACGGTGACACGAGCATGTCTCCTCTGGATACTGCATCCATGATACCCATGATCTGGAAGTATCCCCATATCTGATGAAAGAACTTCATCTTCCGCCGTTGTGTTAATGCGGTCGGCTGCCATGGCTCGTCAGACCGGTTCGTGAGCTGGAGTGAACTGGGAAGGCGTTGACAGCTGCTACTTCAACGTTCAACTGAAACTGATGGACCTGAAGGCGCAACACTTTTCATCTACTGTAGTCTAGGGCTGTAGCCTAGATTGGCTACGAATGGCCTATGTCTGTGAAGTTCTAAATCTAGATATAACTCTTCCAATATAATGAAAATTTAAAAAATGAATGTAGTCTATGTAGGCTTAGGCTATATGTTTTTACTTTGTTTCTTCTGTGTTAGCCCTTTTTTGCGTTGCGTTTTTATGACTCGAAACCGAAAATATCGGAAGCGTTTTGTGAATTAGATTTGATAATTTAGACATTTAAATGACATTACTGATGACTGAATCCAACAAATTACAATATTTTATTGACGTCACAAACATGTTGAGATCAAATGAGTGAAAACGGATGAACATAAACTTTGGCATGAACATAAAATATATGACACAAGACATTTTGTAAATGTGATCAGCAGGATACAAAGGCTACTCATAATATAGATACATAACGATGGTTGCCTCAATGTGAGAAATCCTTGTAGGCTACTAATTATCTTTGGGATATTTCACATTTCCTACACAGACAAAATATAAAGATAGATCAAGTTTGGTCCTTTTAAATATATATCTAGATCTTTGACAATCACAGTGAAGACACATTTTCAAATAAATAAATAATATAAGTAACAGAAATGATGGTACGCACAAATAATAAGGAAATAATGTCCAAAGGATGATTGAAACGCAAAGGAAAACAAAAGTTCAAACTTTTGCTTAAAAAATAGTAAACAAAGTGAAAATATCAAAAGTCAATGACCCTTTTTCTGAGCGTGTTTGCCAAAGTATTGTGAATTCCTGTATTCGGTATGTGTAGTAGGTCCTATATGAAAAGTGTATTATATGGTAATTTTTGTCTCTTTGGGTCATTCGAACACAACATACTTATTACTTACCATTCAACAATCTTGGTAAGCTCTCCTTACAACAGTTCATCTCTCAAAAGATGTACTTTTGTCTCAGTGTTTAATATGAATCTCCAGAAATGACAACTCGTCCGTTTTCTTCTCTCTTTCGCTACTCACAAAGAGATAACAATGAAGTGCTAATTTCCCCCTGGCCTCCCCCCTCTCCCTTCCCCTCCCTCCCTCCCTCCCTCCCTCCATCCATCCAGGACTCCCCTGTCTGCTTCACCTGAGCCCCACCACGGAGCCCCGAGCGGCCCCGTCCCTCCACAGGTAATCCTGTGGTGGAGCGAGGGAGCGGCGCTCCCCTCCCCTCCCCAGGCTGAGCTCCGTCGCGGGGCTGTGCCTGTACGTGGGCATGGGGTCTGGGTGGTGGGGGTGCAGGCTGTGGGGGAGGCTGCGGGGGAGGCCGAGGCGAGCCGTGCTGTTGCTGATCTTGAACAGGCTGCTGGGGCCGAGGAAGGCCTCCCGCTCGCCGCCGCCGCCCAGGCCGCCGCCCAGGCCGCCGCCGCCCTCGGCGTCCAGGTCGTTGTAGACCGCCACGTCGCTCAGCTGCTTCCTGCCCTGCAGGTGGCGCTGCTGCCGCCGCCGCCTCAGCGCCACGATGGCGGCCGCCAGTGCCAGCGCCAGCGCGGCCAGGACGCAGGACGCCGTAAGAGTGACGGAGGAGGTGGAAGAAGCAGAGGAGGGGGCGGAGGACAACGGGGTCTGCCGCAGGGCCGGCCTGTAGCTGGGCTGCAGCGTGAACTCACAGCTGGAGCCCATGAAGCCCTTTGGGCACTGGCACACGGGCCCCGTGAAGTGCGTGAAACAGGTGCCGCCGTTCTGGCAGGGGCCGACTCCGCATGCGTCCGAGCGCACGCTGCAGTTCTTGCCGGTATATCCCAGCGTACAGGAGCAGGTGTAGTCGTTCAGACCGTCCTGACAGGTGCCGGCGTTCTGGCAGGGGCCCGACGCGCAATTGTCGATGTTGACCTGGCAGTTGGCGCCGGTGAAGCCGGCCTGGCAGCGGCACAACACGCTCTCGCCCAGGTCTAGGCAGTCACCACCTACAGGAGAGAAGGAGACACATGCAGGTTAAAGGGTGGTTAGGCTCAGCCTCTTCCCTCCATCAGCACTACGTTACCTAGGAGATTGTCTCTAGTCTCAGCCTCTTCCCTCCATCAGCACTACGTTACCTAGGAGATTGTCTCTAGTCTCAGCCTCTTCCCTCCATCAGCACTACGTTACCTAGGAGATTGTCTCTAGTCTCAGCCTCTTC
>JAOEGT010048425.1:0-20331 GCA_025447795.1 Speoplatyrhinus poulsoni
CTAGGCTCCAGACAACACAGCTCTCAGGTTCATAGGGGCACCCAAACCTCTCCACCACGATAAGGTGATGGTTCCCGTAGAGGAACATGCATGAAGTATCTATCCCATTATGTGCCTTAATTTGGTGTGACCTACATTCAAATAACTTAAAGTCAAAGAGAACGGTCTTATCTTGTTTTTCTTTCTTGTAAAAATCGTTTATTAACATGTTTGATAGGCTCTGCATTCATGTGTGTGTGCGTGCGTGTGTGCGTGCGTGTCTGCGATGTGTGGCAGGCATTGATGTGGACCAGGCGCGTAAGGAGGAGGCAAGGGTAATGCTCCGGGACGCCTCAGCGGTGCTGGCTGGGGGAGGCAGTCTGAGCCCCCACCCCAACACCAAGGCCACGGCGCTCCATGTGGCTGCAGCCAAGGGCTACATCGAGGTCATGAAGTGAGCAGTCAGTCCACCCACACACACACACGCACACGCACACGCACACACAGGAGAGTGTTGGCAGGACCATTAGCTGGATGACCTGTTTTAGTGTCATATCGCCCCCACCTGGCGGGGGTAAAGAATGTATAATTTGCGGTGGGTTCTCTGTTGGCAAGGTATGATGTGTGTTTTCCCTGCCATTGTGAGCGGAGCTCATCAATGAGCCTAGTGTCATCAAGCTGGCTCAAGGGAACTTGAGCCAGACCTTTGTCGCACTAATAAATGGATTATCCGTTAAGATAATGGAAACAAACGCTGGTGTCCGCCGCCTGTTGTCATCTGCTCTTGTTATTTATTAAAGGAACAGTGTATGATGTAGTTTGCCACTAGGTGACGCACTACAGCATCTCAAACTGTGGTCCTCACACACACACACGACCAGACTGTCTATGAAAACAAAGAACAGAGGATCTGGGATTACAACACACACACACACAGAGGGAGGGCGATGTCATTCTCTGCTCAGGACACCGCTAACTCCCCTGTACCTTCACATAGAACAAAGTTGTGCTACATTACTGTTGATGGTGTCGTGAGGCTCACTGACCCGCTATTTCCCCCCGTCCCCCAGGGTGCTCCTGCAGTGTGGCCTGGATGTGGACAGCAGGGACGTCGATGGCTGGACGGCCCTGCATGCAGCCTCACACTGGGGGCAAGAGGAGGTCTGCACTTTGCTGGCCGACGCTATGTGTGACATGGGGGCAGTCAACAACGTGGTGAGGGAGACACACACACACACAGGGGCTGTCAACAACATGGTGAGGGAGAGGAGACAGACACACACACACACACACACACATGGGGGGGGCTGTCAACAACATGGTGAGGGAGGGGAGACACACACACACAGGGGCTGTCAACAACATGGTGAGGGACGAGAGACACACACACACTACAGCTGTATGCCGTATTTGTGTCCATAATAATGAAGAACCACATCAGCGAGTCCCCGCTTCATGTCACATTGACTGTGAATGTCCTCGTTCCAGGGCCAAACCCCTCTGGACGTGGCAGACGAGAGCTTGGTGGACACTCTAGAGGAGCTACAGAAGAAACAAAACGCTGTGTGTTTGTATTGCAACAGGTTCTATTGTCTCCCTTGATTAGATGCTATTGTAGTCCTGTGGTTGACAGTGCTAATGTGTGTGTGTGTTTATACCAAAAACCTCTCCTCAGCTACGCACCGAGAAAGAGAAGCAGACACCCGTTATTGAGACCAGCCCGCCGATCTCCGTGGCACCGGTTCGCACACGCAGGTCTGTGCCAGTGTGTGTGTGTGTGTGTGTGTGTGTGTGTGTGTGTGTGTGTGTGTGTGTGTGTCAGCGTGTGTGGGCATGCGCTGGTCTGCTGTCAGTCCCGATCCCAGACATTGTCCCATTGATTTGCATGCAGGCGTGGTGCTAACATTGACAGCATTCCTTTTGCAGTGATATGACTCCTAATCCACCGCTGCTGCAGGAAGGATTTCACCGTGCACTGCTGCAGCGAGATTAGCATAGAGTTCAGAATAGTTTGAACTGAGTGACACCCTGTTTCTTGTCACCCTTGTATCTTCTAGAACTCAAATGTATTTGTTTGCTAGGCGTGGCTGACCACAAAAATAAAAGGATGTGTCATCAGACATGGCAACGATGAAAGTCCACAGTCCAAAACCCAACTTCTCTCCGCTTCTAAACTAGTTGTTTGTCTCAGCTCCGTTTCACTAGCCTAGTGATACCATCCTATTCTCACAAGCTCTATCAGTTTGGACAGCTTCATGTCCATGCGCTTTGGTACAATCGGTGTCGTACTGGCAGCGACGCGTGTGGTTAGGTGTGACGGTGAAAGTTCGTCCAATCACCTGTAAAACGTTTTTCTCTTTAAGTCTTTTGAAATAGCCTTCCCTTTTCTACATAGTTTCAATGGACAGCTTGCCAGATGGAGCTTCAGGTTACTATTTCACTTGTATTGAATGTAACAAAATGTACAACGCCAAACAATGAACTAGTTAAAAATGGAGATGAGGTGGGTTTTGGATTGAACGCTCTGTCAGCATGGCTGATTTCTAAAAACAAAGCAGTTGTCTGTGGGCTTTCATGCCCACAAAAGTAAGTCAAAAGAAATTACATTCCTAGAATTAGCTTTCCCCCCCACCCCCTGTGTGTCATTCAGTTCAAGTTATATTGCGTTCACTACATTCAAGTGAATCAAATGCGACCCAGGTGAGAGGGAAGTCATTAAAGTGCAACTGGGGTGCGTTCAGTTTGCTTGAGTGTAACAGAGCTCCTTGAACACATTTCCTCTTCTAGAACTCTTGTCTGTTCACTCTTATTTTGTGGGCATGACAAAACACAATATTTGTTTTTACATTGTAGAAGAAGTGTTTTGGTGAAACCCCTCCATGAGTTCTCACCCAGATGTTTTTACCTGGAGAAATCACATTATGATATTCCCATGTATGCCTGCAGTTTATATACATTACATTTTAAGTACATTTATTCAACAGCCCTCTTGACAAAACACATAACATTAATAAACTAGACTCTAAACATTTTGAATGTGGATTTGTGCACACCCTTTGATCACTGATTGGTCGGTTGACACACGCATGCTTGCTCTAATTGGCTGCACCTGGAATGATTGCCCTCACTGATCAGCTCCTGCATGCCACCTGTTGTTCTGTTCCACTGGGCCCCGCCTCCGCAGGACCTCAATCTCTCGTATGAGCAGCAAAGACAAGATCTGCCTCCACGAGAGGGAGAAGCACACTCCCCTGGCCCTGAAGAGCAGCCCGGCCGAGGAAGAGGAGGAGGAGACTGCAACAACTGGGGGACAGGCACAGACCCAGGCCAAGGCCTCCAGCAGCTCCAGCTCGGAGGAGGAGAGTGAATCGGAGAGCGACGCAGAGTCTGGTGAGAGGGGCCGGAGGAGATGGTGTTGATTGAATGCAGTGGCGGTAATCAGTGTACCTCCACCTGTCAGACAGGAGGAGGTACACTGGACAGGAAGTGATGTGATGAGCTCGCTGTAGACTGTCACTAGTGACACACACACACACACAGCATTTTAATAGCAGTTGTTCACATTGTCCCATTGCAGAGAAGGCCAAAAACCGAGAAATTATCAACAACTTGAACAACAAGCGCAACAATTCTGCTCTCCTTCCTACCTCCATGTCAACAAACCCAGCAGGAAACCAGATTAAAAAGGTAATATGTAGGATTGAGAGTATAGAAGGAGTCATAATAGCTCCCTATTACCCAGCGCTGACTGTCCACCTGGCCGGTTGCATAGCAGGAACCCAGCAAACCGCCAGCCCCTGAAGCCGCCCCCGGCTCCTGGAGAACGTCTCTGCGCAAGGCAGGCAGCTCATCCGCTCTGGGCTCAGCTGGGGTTTCCGAATCCGGCCCGGAGTCCAGCCGCCCCCCGGAGACTGTCCTGGGCATGACGCGCTCAGCCTCTAGCCCCCGCCTCAGCACCGAACCTGACGCCAAGGTAAGCTGCACCGCCGGTACCTATGCCAGTGTGTGTGGCTGTGTGGCTGACTGACTACACAGTGCTGTGTATTCAGTCAACCTCACCCAGTAACACATTATTCTACGTTGAGTGCTTTCAGAGCTGCAGTGCTCTTCTACAGCTTGACCGACATGCAGAGGAATCATAGACCTGCGTGTTACAAAGTGTATTGCATAAACAAATGCACCTAAATGTATTTTATAAGCATCCGTGTGAACGCCTCCCCTGTCTCCCAGGAGACGAGACTTGCCCGGGTTCCTCCCACGCCCACACGTAGACTCTTCAGCATACCAGACAGCAGCCTGGATAACTCTAGCAGGTTGGCCTGTGGACGTGTGTTAGTTATTAGTTATTGTTGTTGTTTAACTGTGTCACTGCCTGTGTGTGTGTGTGCCTCCCACCTGCCTTCACCATGTGCGTCTTCCCCTCAGCTGGCTAAGCCGTAGCTCCTCTTACACCCGGCGCCCTCCTAGTCAGTCAGGAGGGGATCTTTCTAGCAGCAACCCCTCCTTGCCCCGCAGGTCAGTCACGCAGCCTGGTGCCACATTCCTCTGTGTGTGTGCGTGTGTGTGTGTGTGTGTGTGTGTGTGCGCACGCACGCACGCACGCACGCACGCACGCACGTTGAAACACTGTATTTGTTCATTTGTACCACTTAATTTGATTGGTTTAAATCTGCTGCCAACAGTGTCTTCACATGAGCTAAGAACTAGCTAGACTGTATGCTAGTGACTATGGTTTCCATGTTGTTAACGGAATGGACCCTTTGTTGGGACCAGGACACCTGTGGCATCTGTCAATATTACATTTGACTGACCACTACGCTATTTAGTTTATTTATTCATACAGTGGGTTTGTTCTTATTTACTACACTCCATTCAATGTATAATTGCTAATTCTTGTTGCCCCATTGACGTCCCATTTTTTTTACCTCGCGGGGAAGAGCATGTTACGGGGGTGTTTGTTTCCATGTGAAATGTGGGCTTGTAAAACCCTTTGAGACTATAATGTGTAAAACGGCCACATAAATGAAATTAACTTGAATTGGGATGGCTAGCTACATGCTAGCTATTTGTTGTTTGTGTTTTCTTTATTGTTTCCTGTAAAGGCAATGGTGCATTCAAGTGATCGCGGTTGTAAGATATAGTGAATAGCGTCGCGGCTGTGGTGACCCAACCACAGTCGCGATTGCGTCTTTCACATAACACTTGTGTTTTCTATAGCTCGTCTTACGGAAGGAGGCTAGACGATCCCATGGTGACCTCAGCTACTATAGGAACAAGCTCAGCTGGACTCGGCCGCTTCAGTAGTCTACTGGCCAGCAGGTACTGAAAGTATACATGGCTGTCTGCTCGGATTAAAGGAAGGAAGCTAGTTTTATGGCAAACAAGTATTTTAATATATCCTGTTTTTGGCTAACCTGACACACCAGATGGTTTGTTACACACAACCATCTGGGGAGCCATCCATTGAAACCGTTTTTAAAAGGACAGGCACTTTAAAAAAATACTTGGCAGGTGATTGGATGAACCTGTGAACCAGCAACCAACCAACAACCAACTGTTAAATCAACTCTTGCCGAAGACAGTCTGGGAATAGAGTGAAAACATATTTTCACCCTTTAGTGATGTTGTCTGCTCTTCTAATGAATTCTAATACAACTGATGCTATTGCAGAATCTACGTTAACCTCTTAGGAACTGCCATTGTTGTTTTTCAGTCCCTTTCGCTATCATAATACTTAAACTACGCCTGTAGCTGTCAGTACGACGCTAACTGGTCAAACACGGTCAACAGGATTTCAAACTCACCAGACTAAAGCGAGACCATCCTTCTCTTGTGAGGCTAGTGCCCTTTGCCTTTGTTGATGAGTGTAAAATCAGCTGTGCTCGGGGTGGTGAGGAATGGCTGACCGTTTCTAATCGGTCGCAAATGGTTCTCATTCAAAGCAGCAGTGTTTTCTCCACTTTTCACCTCGGGCTCTCTCCCTCTCATCTGTTCCTCCTTAGACCTGCTCAGGAGCAGACGGAGAGCAAGGAGCAGCCCGCCGCGCCTCCCCCCAGCACTGGCAGCACCACCGCAGGCGACACTGATGCCAAGCAGAGGCGCAAGTGAGTAAAGGCAGCAGGCGCTACGCAGCGCTCACGGTGGCAGTGTTTACAGCCGCTCGCCGGCTGACCTTTAAACAAATGGGCCCACTGGCACCGCTGTCTCCTCTAAAGTCCTTACAGGCAAGTCTGGCTGCTCGGCAGCCATTTTGCCGACACCTCCATGCAGTTATCTGCCCGGAGAATGAATGGGGATAGAGCCGTGACAGCACTTTCAGTGGTCACCGGGACATAAAATCTGCATGTACAGTGACCAGTCTGGAAACAAAAAGCTTACAGTTTGGTGACTGTCCTAAAATAAGGTTTAAACAGCTGTTTTCCCCCCACAGGATACATGCATGCATACATACATACATACATACACTACAACGCAAAGATTTGGCCATTATTTTACTTTGCGTGTCTCTTCTATCTGTGTCGCAGGTCCTATCTGACACCGGTGCGAGACGAGGAGGCCGAGGCACAGAGGAAGGCACGCTCCCGACATGCGCGACAATCCCGCCGTTCCACTCAGGTATAAACAAACATCACACCACCGAGTCTGTTTTCATAGATGTCACGTCTATTGCTGTCGTGCTGTTTTTTAATTTGTTTTTCCAATTTAGTATTTTAGTTTTTTAGTAATTTAATTTAGATGTTTTGGGTGAATAACAAGACCAGTATTAAGTAACAGCATCTTGTCACGATTAGTTTAAATAAAATACTCTACAACATAGGTAATACCAAGCGAACATAACTTAAAAAAAAAATCTTCTTTTTTTTTCCCCCAGTTTCAGTTTCATGTTGCTTTGTTTTTTCCAGTGTTAATGGTTTGAGTTTGTGATGACATATTGCACGTTGTTTTCAGTTTGCTGTCATAGCCTGGCTGTGAAGTTGGCCTTCAACGGTTAAAAAGCACCTCTTTGTTTCCTAACCAGGGGGTCACACTAACTGACCTGCAGGAGGCCGAGAAAACCATGAAGACAGACAACAAAGGGAAGGAAAAGAAAGAAGAGGAAGAGAAGGAGAAAGAGGCGAAACAGAAGAAGGGAGAGGAGGGGGTGAGGACCACCTTATTCAGGGGCCAGGGATTGGTGGGAATCTATTACTGTACTTTTCATTGATGTACATGCTTTCGATGTTTGATTACACTTGATGATGTATGACTCTTATTATTATTCTACTGCATCAGTGTGAACACTTTTATTTTCTCTCTCTCTCTCTCTCTCTCTCTCTCATCATTTATGGCCGCCAGGAGGTCAGCTGGAGGTCTCGTATCGCCAGTCTGCAGAAGTCAGATCTGCTGGGCCTCACGCAGCCCGCCGGCACGCCAAGGCCACAGGCATCTGACAGAAGAGGTAACAGAGCATCAGGTGTCAGTCCTTCTGGGCAGCCATCTTTGTAATGCTTCCTTGCAGTTACTGAAGACCAGGCCCCTATTCAAATTAATGGGTAGAGAGCCATACCTGAACTTTCAGTGATCCCCAGGATTTAAAAACTGTGTAGAATCACCAGTCAAATCTGATAACATTTGCTGACTTTGCCCCAAAATGAGGTTTATTAAAATCTCACGCAGCCACATGATTGGTTTGATAGGTTAATGACTCATAAAGCATAAAGCAGACGATGTGTGCATTCAACTGCGATCTTCAGTGCGTGCCCTTATTTAAATGACCTGCCCCTCTTTTTAAATGTCTCTGGTGCTTTCTATTTGCTGATAGGGAACACTTTTTTTAGCCAGAACTTTTTAGCCAGCGCGCCCAGTTTGCTGTCAAGTGCAGGATGTTTATCTGCGTCCCAGATGCCGAGGCGGTTGCAGGGGAAAGCGAGACGGAGCGCTGGGCTCGGGAGAGCAGGGAGAGGAGGCGTGCTCGAGCCAGGAGGAGAGCACAGAGGACCGGGGAGGTAATCAGGCTAGCTGTTTTGTTAATAGCCACTTATTTTATTCTATAATGATCCAGCACAGGTGAGGAGGTTGACTGGGTGTAATTCCTCCCTGCTCCTCTAGGGGGACGACCTCGACCCCAGTGGAGAAGAAGAGTCCTTTGGCAGTGGGCCGGATCCTCAGGTGTGTTTAGTGCTTTGTCTATGTGCTTTCTCCATGTCTGGTTTTGCTCTCTGTTTGCCGTAACCTGATCGTTCTCGCTTGCTTTCTGTTAACAGGCAGACCGCCACTTGAGCCCCAGGTAGGGATCCAGTTTTTGCTCTGTGCTCTATTGCTCTGTCCTGTCTCCATGGTGATACACACCCAGTGTCTCTCTGACGTCACTTCTCTCGGCCTGCCTAGGTCTGACGTGGCCTACAATGACTGTGTTGGGGGAGCGGGCTCTGAGACCAAGGACTATAAGAAGGTAACCAGATGGTGACTCTTTACATATGTGGAGACACACATGAAATGCACGGCAGGGTCAGTCATTCTCACTTGCTAATCAAAACAATATCCCTCCGTGCCGCCGGCCCACACATCATAATGCATTGCGATGCAAAGCGCAGTACCACGACTTTGTTGGTGTGAGAAGTGTTCGCGTTTATGCCGCTATTTACGGAGCCAGGGCTGTGTAGGAATATCTGATTATGTTTTCAACACGCACAGAGAACGGTAAGTTAGCAAAATGCCAGGAGATGTTTGGTGAATTTGATCAATGTGTGTTAGCTTACATTTATCCTGCAATAGCTGACTATACCTTTTTAAATGCAAACACGTACAGTATTTGTCAGACGTGTAACCGACTGTTACATTTTGTAAGGTGTGTGTGTTTTCCCCTTTTTGTTGACGCTGTTATACGCCGTGTATTCAGCTGTTCGAAGAAGTGTCCAGGGAGAACAGCCAGCTCCAGTCTCAGCTGCAGGACACCCAACGGATTGTCACTCAGACCCGAGTGGACCTGGAAAAAGCCACGCAGGTACCACCCGTCAGGAGAACTGAGCAAATCCCATCGATGCTGTTGACACACAAAAGTAACAAAGGACTGTTTTCTCCCTGGCAGAGACAGGAGAGGTTTAGTGACTGTTCAGCCCTGCTTGAGCTGGAGAAAAAGGTACGCATAACCTCTTAACAGGAATGACCTCGTCGGTGTGGCTACAACTGCTACTTTGCCACAAATGCTTTCTGATTACACCTCCCCCTCTCTCTCTCTCCTCTCCCCTGCTTGTCCTCCCCACGGTTGTCCACGCCAACTTCTTGGTTTCTACACTGTGTTCTACTTTATAACCCCCGCTCCTGTGTGTGTGTGTGTGTGTGTGTGTGTGTATGTGTGTGTGTGTGTGTGTGCGTGCGTGCGTGCGTGTGTGTGTGTGTGTGGGCGGGCGGGCGGGCACTGGGCACTGGGCATCAGGAGCGGAGGATGCTGGAACGGCGCCTGGCAGAGCTGGAGGAAGAGTTGAAGGTGAGGGGTAACTGGTCTGATAATGGGGAGCACAGACTTTGCACGCTCGTACCCCAAGTAGCTGGCAGCTTGTGTTCTTCACCACCAGTACATGGTTATTTCTGGATGGGAGAGCATAATGACACGACACAGGTCGACACAGGTTACACGATAAATATCTCTCCCTCCCCCCACAACAGGTTCTGGGCGATTTGAAAGCAGACAACCAGCGTCTTAAAGATGAAAATGGAGCACTGATTCGTGTCATCAGCAAGCTCTCCAAATAAACAGAGCAGCTTGACGCGTAAGCAGGGAACCCCCACTCCCTCCCCAAACTCCCTCCCCAAACGTCTCCCTCACAATGTCCTTCCACACATTCCTCACAGTGCCAAAGACCGGGGGGGGGGTGGGGTTTGCTCATTTTACATGAGCACCATAGCTTGACTTGGATTGTGACGCCTCTTTCTATAGTATAAAACATTGGGAGAGGCCTTTGTGTGTCATTTCTCACAGCAGACCGAAGCCGTAAAGGCCCGTGGCCATGGTGAATGGCAACATAAGACTTGACGTCGGCCCGACGGCTTGTGAAACAGAAAATGCATTATCTACAAATGTGCATGGGAAAAACTTGCACAAGCGTTGCCATGTGCGTGTCACACGGCCCTTTATGCAACATCCACAATCGCCTGAGGCAACTCGGCCTTTATAGCTCCCACTAATTATTTATTGTTTTTGTGAACACTTTCACGAGATGCATTTACTTTACCCAACAACATGGTAATGTTCATAACCCCGTCCTTGTCTGCCCACACGTGTTTGCATCAAATAAGTATTCAATAAATAATTAATCAAATAACCTGACTCCATAGCGGCACTGAGGTCCAAATGTACATCCAGGACAATGTCCCGATGACGGGGAGGTTTGTGATGCTTTGTTGGGTACTTTTATTCCACGTACCAAAGTGCTTGAATCTGCATACCTCCCCGTTTATGCACTTCTCCCCATTGTGTTCCTATTTCTCTTTGGTGACCACAGACCCACTCCATGCTATTAAATGACCACAGATCCAGGTTCAGTTGACCAGAGCACTTTAGTCACAGCAACACGTCTGTGACAGTTTGCCTTTTCCTCCGGACAGTACCTCCGCCTAGCCGCCTGTATAAAGGCAGAGCAAGGGGAGAAACGATGTCCCCGGTGGCTGCAGGTCAATGGTCATTGCACAATATAGTGTTTGCCGATCTGTAAAAGCCTATATGCTATGCATTTTTTTTTTTTAAATAAGCGTTCATAAAGATATTTTCATATTTTCTTTTTCCATTGTCAATAACTCTCTTTTCCAAGGGAGCATGGTTATGTATATTATATGTGTATAAATATTAGTCTTGACTAATAATGTTTTTGAAATTAAGTTTCACGTAGTCTTCCCTCACAAGTTGGTTTTCTAATATATTAAATGAATGTCAGCACCCTCATAATAATAATAAAAAGTGTTTGTAAGACTGAGTAGTCATTATGTATGTATCATATTTTGCGTGTGTGTCTGAAGCAAAACACTGAATCAGTCTTCTTCATGTAAAGATGCTCTTTGAATGATATCGTTCCATGGCTACATTGTGGACAGGATTCCATACTGGATGATGGTATTCTCCATTAATTAGTTCACCTCACAATGTTTCTTGCGTCTTAACCCATACATTCCTAGCTCTCTCCTCTCCCATCGCTTCCTCTTATAGTGTTGTGCCGTCGTCTACTGCTTCTGCTAGCCAGATGTCTTTTATCATTGGACGGGAAAGCAGAGATCAACAGCTGCAATACTGTCTGCGTCATGCTCGCACAGAATAAGCTCAATGGGGGTAGAGGGCAACACAGATGCCCGGCAAATTTATTTGGACTGCTATATTGGGACATAAAATGTGCTATCCTTCTCAATACCAGCTATTGATGCCCAATACAGTCCCAGGGACAATGATAACTCTGGTGTCTTCTGCGTTCCCAGCTATAGGCACCAAAGTGTAGAAATAACATTCCTCCATCTGTTTGTCTCATCTCAGTGAGCAGAGATGGACCACTGTCCTGTCGAAATAGAGTAGCTGACAAGCTGAGCTCCTAATAAGGTAGGCCCAACTGGCCAAGGCACATGCTCTGTAAATATCCCTTAGGTCTGAGAAAGACAGGGAGGAAAGGGGAAGCGGATGGATTTCAGCCTTATATGGGCAAAGCGCAGCTTTTCCCAGGGTCTGTGGTGTGGACCTCTGGCACTATGCCAAAAAGAAAATGCATGACTTCTTAGCACCACCAAGAGGTAAAACTTACACGACGCTGCAATTTCTCCAGTAACCAAAACTTGTCACAGATAGGAGTAAGTAGGCTGCGACATTGTACAACAAATGCATTTCCACATGTGCAAATCTTGGGATAATTTTTAATATAAACATTTAGTCATGCGGAGGACACATAACTATAAACATGTCATCTTGGCATGTTTTTTTTAATGCCTGAATAAAACACATTTCAGCCTGCATCTTAACAAGGAATTTCAATAACCATTCTAGTATGCTTTGATACAATTTCATTATTTTCTGGGTAATTTTAGCTTGAAAAGGCATTCATTACGCTCTTGAAGACAATCTTAAAATCATACAATTCTTCAGACAGAACTCACCCATCATAGTATTTGTTTCACCTTAGTGAAATAATGAGTGATAAGGTTTTCATGTACTGTAGTGCATGATGAAAACATAGCTATAATTGTCAAATGCACTGTGCATAGACTATATTTCATGTTTTTAATGTGAACTTATATTTATTAATGTTTTTTTTTTTTATCTTAGATGCAGTTAAAAAAAATGCAATGATAACAATCACAAAAACTCAATCGAGGGGGTTGTCATAACAAGAGGGCCTTTCATGTGAGATTAATGTATATTATCCAGATAATATAGTCCATGCCATATTTTATCTGTACACTAAAATAATCCAGTCCGTATTTTTCTGTGCTCCTGTACAGTATAAATATGCCCGGTAATATGGTCACGGGTGCTTACATTCATGAAAGTAAAATCTTTTGTGTAGCCTATGGATTGGTCTTGAACGTTATTCTCCCCGATAACGAAGAAAATATAGGCTACTAGAAATTAAAAAGAATGTTTGACTCGGTGTAAAAATCAGTTTCAGCCTAAATGTAAGAGCTTTCTTTTTGTATGGGATTTGCTTTGGCAGAACTTCTGCAGGCCAGACAAATAGCCTACCGGTAAGACTACTTTGCCAAGCGCCCACGTTCAAATTTCTTAGTAGGCTATAGTACTTTAGACATTGAGTCGTGGTAATAGCAAAACTACTTGGAAAATTCACAAACACTACTTTAATTTAAAGCCCTGAAAATATTCAGAGATGATGACATTTGACAGTTTAATTTTCCTGCGTTCAGTGTTGTGGTGAGTATTTTTATTTAGGCTAATTTATAAATGTGCAAGCCATGATGATGACGACCATTTTTTTTATACAACCAATTAAAATTTTGTGACAGACGACAATGTACACACTGAAACAGCTATATAGCCTAGTTCTATTTAACTTTGTTTTAATGTAGGATATGCCTTTTCATTTCAGACTATGATGTGTAATAGGCCTAGCTATGTACAGTATAACCATGTGACCAGTAGATTAGTGCCAATGTAGTTCTTGGTTAAATTATGTGGCCCCATTTATGGACCACTGCTGTTATTAATTTAACTATTCATTTATTAAGTGTGAGCCACTTCATCGTAGCCAGTGAAGTAGACCCATATGTCTTCACTACTGACACACTACCACAAGACCCGCGTTTTCTCCCTCCATTGGCGAACGGGCTGCTGGGTTGGCAGGTGTATAATGCCATCATGTACATGGGTGGTGTTTATAATGGGGAAGGAGGACATTGTCACAGGGCAGATGTTCCCTGTCCCCTCTCTGTGACCATGGAAGCTGAAGGGCTTTCACAAAAACCAACCTACAGCCTAGACACTCACACAGGTAGGGTATCACCTTTGATATGTTTAAATACTTTATACCACATCTGCCGGCACCAACTGATCCCTCAGAGTGTTGATGTTTATGTTGCCCAGGCATTTTTTCACACACTCTAAGCACAAGTGGCGTAACTGCCACACAATCCTTCTACACGCACCGATACTACTCCAACCTGATGGTCATGGAGGTTCAGCTTGTGCGTCCGGCGCCGTCGGAGGAGCCGGCTGCCGTCAAACTGCTCAATTCGTTCACGCCTCGGAGCAGAGACATTGACTTTAAGTCTGGGCCGGATTACAGAGGCGGCAGGTGAGGCTGGCACCGACATGCGCCCCTATCGTAGGTCCCCTGTGTTCAGTGTAGCCTGCTGGTTCCATTGTCACCCGCCCTCTCTCCAGGCACATCTACGGGCAGGCCACCACTGCAGAAGTGCCCGGTGGCTCCCGTCCAACAGTGCACCTCATCTGGACTGCCATACCAGACAGCCTGGCCTTGCTGCCGGAGCAGAGCCAGTCTCGCTGGGGCTTCGTCCTGGTGGCGGCCAGGAGCGCGGCAAGGGCCGAGGCCGGTTTCGACGAGGCCCTGGCTCTCCTGGCCAGCGGCGACCTGCGCCCCTCTCACCAGCAGGCCTGGAGGGAGCTGTGGCTGGACAGCAAGGTGGAGCTGGCCGGACCAGAGCCCCTGAGCAAGGCTTTGGCCGGCTGCATGTTTTACCTCCTCAGTGCCTTCCCCTCGCTACATAATCTTTCCAGGTCATTTGGTGGCGTCAGTCCTGGGGGGTTATCCAATGGGGGTGATGGCCAGGACTACTTGGGCCATGTGTTCTGGGACCAGGTAGGTTAGACCAGAGGTCACAATACTACTGCCAGCAGGTAAACAAATCCACACACTCATTTGTATTTTGCAGGATATCTGGATTTATCCTGCTATAGCTCTTTTCTATCCCAAGCTGGCACGCTCTGTGCTGGAGTACAGAGTGGGTACTATAGATGGAGCAAAGGACAATGCTCAAAAACAGGGCTACAAGGTACAATGTCTGATGGTGGGAATTCTAGAGTAGGAAGTCAAACTTGTTCTCCAGTGTCTTTAATAGAAAATGCTTTGTGCACAGGGTCTTAAGTTCCCATGGGAGAGTGCTGTGTCTGGTAGAGAGGTCTGTCCTGAGGACGTTTATGGACAACAAGAGATTCACATCAATGGAGATGTCACTTTGGCCTTCCAACGTTATTTCTACCTTACTCGTGTATGATCTTTGGTTCAACTTATTACTTATGACTATGCTCACCTTGTATATGATCAACGCTTGTGCTCTTTTGACTTGTAGGATTTGTCCATGTTCACAGAGGGGCAAGGAAGTGACGTGATTTGGGGTGTGGCCGATTACTGGGTTTCTAGGGTTACCTGGAACCCCGAGGATCAGAGCTATGATATTTTAGGTGATGAAGATGATGATGCTCACAAAACCATGACTAGTTCAGCCTATTTGACTATATGTTAGGCCTGCCTGCATCTTGTATCTATAGAGCTTAAATATAAACATTGTGTACATTTTAGGATAGGTCCCTTGCTTTCATCTGTTGTTTTAGTTGGTTTTCAAAACATATGTATTTTGTGCAATTTAGGTGTCATGCCCCCTGATGAATATTACTACAATATTAACAACTCTGTGTACACAAACACAGTGGCCAAATTCAGGTACTAGTGCTAACATTCATAGGTTGTTCCACATGTTATGTTAATACAATAAAAGTATTTTGTCTCAGTCTGCAGTTTGCCGTGGAGTTGGCTCACCTCCTCTATCACCCTGCATCTAGGAAGTGGCAGGAAGTAGCTGAAAACATTAAAATACCTTTTGATAAAGCATCAAAATATCACCCTGAGTTTGATGACTACACAAAAGGTGCTTTAATATAATTTTTTCAAGAATGAAATGGAAGAAAATCATTGTGAATGGTGTTCTGTCAATGTCTCTTCTAGGTCAGTCAGTGAAACAAGCAGACGCAGTGATGTTGAGCTATCCACTTGGGTTGGATATGTCTCCTGAAGTCAGAAGAAATGACTTGGAAGCATATGAACCAGTAACAGACCCTAAGGGTCCAGCTATGACATGGGTAAGATGCAGTACAAATGATACCGCATTTCCAACAAAGCATGGTAGTGTATTTGAGATTTTATTACCTTGCTCACAACCTGTTCTTGCTCTTTCCATCTAAAACATGTTACTGGAGCATCAAATCACACCACCCATCATAGTTTCTTTCCATAGGCAGTCAGGTATCAGAACAGCTGACACTACAATACGCACCACCACATACAGATACCACTGAGGATGTAATTGTTTTGTAATGTATTTATTGCACTGCATGGAATGTAGTGTTTGTAAATTATGTGACGACGGCGTGTCCTACATGTAAATGCAGGGAGAGCCAAAGCACATGTACGTAATTTCCTGACAAAGTTGAACTTTTGCAAAATGCTGTGATTACTTTACAGTATGTAATCTTGTATACCCCTTGCTAGCTTGGTTGAAACCATCCTGATGTTGCAAGGGCTGCTTTTTCTGTCAGTCTAGAAACTCTATTGGAAAATGTAAAATTGTCAGTTTTTAACCAAGAACCAGAGTTATGGCCAATTATGTGTGCTTGGCATCATGCAGGATCCTGTGAGTATAAGGTAGTTTAATGTAAGTTGGTGAGACTCTTTTGTTTCCAACATATGTTGACTACGGGACACTGACACCCTTCTAGAATACTTTCAGACTGGGACCACAGGTGACGAGAAGAGTAATGAATACAACACGATGCCAAGAGCATTCCAAAACATAAGTTTTTCCCTCTTTCTACATAATTTTCTACATGATGCAGAAACATTACAGATGTTCAGCCGATACCTCCTAAATTACAAATAGATACAAATACAAAAGCCTTGGCGTGATATTTAGCCTGACCCGGACCAAGTTAGTTTCCCAGCATAAGTTGTCATAGTTACTGAGTTTAGACTATGTTGTGTTTTTTTTATGAAACTAAATCAGTGGATAATAAGTCAGACTGAGTTATTTGGTAAACTTGTTTTATGGAATAATCGACTTCATTGTATGTAAATACTTTGTTTTGTGTATCGCCTGTAACTCTTACTTTGTGAATTGCAAATGCATCATCATGGCAGGTGTTTTTTGATTGTACTGTTATACTTTATTCTGTTAATACATTTTAATTTGCTTTTCCCATTGTAAGAGTATGTTTGCGGTTGGCTGGCTGGAGTTAGGGGAGGCTGAGAAAGCACAGCAGCTTCTTCAGAAGAGCTTCAGCAACATCCAAGGGCCATTCCAGGTGAGACAACTGGGCAGCTATAAGTCTGACAGAACACTGACCCATTGGGGGCCTGCACAAAACATGTATGTGTGTGTGTGTATATGTGTGTGTGTGTGTGTGTGTGTGTGTGTGTGTGTCGTGTGTGTGTGTGTGTGTGTGTCTGTCAAACGTTTTAGAACACCCAAATTCTTCCAGGTTTTATTGGAATTCATGCAGTTCAATGTGTCACGGTACTCTGAAATGAAAGCATAGAACAAATAAACAATTGAAGGTAAAAAATAAATAATTTAATTAATTTATAAATGTTATTCCCAACTCTGTTGCAGAAGTTCCCATACATGTATGGCACTTGTAGGTTGCTTTGCTTTCCCTCTTCTGTCCAATTCATCCCAAACCAGCTCAATGGGGTTCAAGTCTTGTGCCATGTTTTTAAGCTTACCATCTTGTTCTTCTTTCCTAAGGTTGTTCTGGCATAGCTTGGCCATATGTTTAAGGTAATTATCTTGCTGTAGGATGAACCCCTGACCAACTAGGCACATACCAGTGTACTGCATGACCCTGTAGAATGCTGCGGTAGCCATTTTGGTTCAGGGTGCCTCTGACTCTATACAAGTCAGCGACCCTAGATCCAGCAAAACAGCCCTAGACCATAACGCTTCGTTCTCCATGTTTGATAGTTGATATCACACACTGAGGAACCATCCTTTCGCCTAATCGATGGCGTACAAAAATCCTGTGCGATGACCTGAAGTTTTAAATTTTTTATTTATCAGTTCATAACAACCTTCTTGCAGTCTTCAGTAGTACATTGGCAGTGTTTTATGGCTCAGGCAAGACTGCCTTTAATGGCTCAGGCAAGCCTGCCTTTTATGGCTCAGGCAAGCCTGCCTTTTATTATTCGGACGTCTTCGCAATGGCTTTCTTGCTGCATCTAGACCTGTCAAACTGCTGCTCTAAGTTTTCTCTTTACAGTTTAAACTGAGACTTACTTATTACGACCACTATCAAGCTGTGCTTGAAGCTGTTGTCCCGTGAGCCGCCTATCACTCAAGCTGTTGACTCTCAGAATCTTTTCTTCTGATTCTGTTGTGGCTTTGGGTCTGCCAGATTTCTTCCTGTCAGAGTTTTCCCAGTTTCTGAGTGTCTTTTGATGGGGAAAGTGACTGTACTCACTGACACCTTGACTTTCTTGGCCATTTCTCTGTAGAAAAGACCAACATTTTTATGTGGTATGATGGTCTGGCTCTCTCTCTCTCTGGTCTCTCTCTTTTCTTTGCTTTTTTCTTGCTATTTTTATAGCAACACTACTTACTCTACAATACAATACTGTTCAAAAAATGCTCACGAGGGTATGGTACCACAGTGTGTTCCAACACTACTTTTATGCAGACGGGTGGTTGTAAGTAATCAAGGCAAGTTGGGAACTCTGTGGGAAATGGTAGCACCAACTTCAAGGCTTGATCAACCTCCATTGCTGCAGAATAGCTTTATGTTGTAAACCAAGTTCTTGTTCCCTGAAAAAGGCATTTTTGTATAATTCTGAATTGTACATTATTTTTCAGTTTTGGGTAACCGTATCTTTTTTTTTTTTTTACCTCTGGCAGTTCACCACTTTTGTACCATTTCAAGCTATTCATTGGCCTTGGAACCGCTTGAATTTGAATAATGAACTGGAAAAACTGGGGTGTTTTTGACTGTGTGTGTGTGTGTGTGTGTGTATATATTATGTACATACATGCATACATACATACATACATACATACATACATACATACATACATGTATGTTTTGGCTGATTATTTAATTTCGTGTGTTGTCACTAATTGACCTTGACTTACCTATTATAAGGTGGCGCTGTTGTATAACAGAGGTGGTGCGTGACTGAGGCACAGTTTTCGACCGTATCATGTCTGTCTCCATTACGTCACTACCTGTACTACGCGTGTTGTAAAATCATGTAAGGGACAATCTGTTTTATCATGCACTTTGTGTAAATGTAAACTAAATAAAGCATTAAATGAAGGATAGTGGTAGAAGTGGCTTCATGGACAAGAACCAAGCAAAGGTGAACGCGTAAGAAACCCAGTCAGCGCATTCTAGTGGCTAACTGGTCTAGTCATTACACCATGTATTGTAGGTATGGAGTGAATCCTCAGATGGCACCGGTGCAGTCAACTTTCTCACAGGCATGGGTGGATTTCTGCAAGCTGTGCTGTTTGGCTATACTGGCTTCAGGTGATTAGGACCGCGTACACACAGGACACATCCAAAGTTGAGACTTTATTATTTGTTAGAGACACATTGCTCAGAGTTCATGACACTGAAAGAACAAATGTCCGTCAGACACTCATTCATATTGATAAATTATTAGTAGTAGTAGTAAATAGTTTTTGCTACAATGGCCCCATATGAACGAAACTTTGAAATGACAATGATAAGTTGGGTTTTTATTTGTATTTTCCATACTGTGCCAAATTGTTTCAGAATTAGGCTGTATGTGAATCACATTCCTGTTTCAGAATCCAGAGGGAATGCCTCGCATTTTCCCCACTTCTTCCAAACAACATAAGTGAACTGTGCATCCGTGGTGTGAGTTACCTGGGTAACAAGATGGACTGGCTTCTGAGGAGAGATGAAGTATGCATCATACTGAGAAAACAAGCAAGAAATGCTGAGAATACTGTGGCTTGTGGTCTACAGGTTGTCTTGAAGGCCTCCGGAACCAAAATCCCTCTTCTACCAGGTAACCAGGTTGTATTTCTGTAAGGGGTACACAAAAATGGCCTGCACAGTTGAGGCTAGGACTTTGAAATGTTACTAATTTTACTATATGCACATTTCTGTAAACTCCTTTCTGGGATATTACAAAAGCATAATTACATTAAAAAGCGTCACAGTGAAGAATCAGCATTGAATGAGAGATAATTAACATACAGTATATATTAACAGTAGCTTAACATGGTAGTTTTTTGGTATGTAAACAACAAAGTATAATATTGTATAAATGTCTAAGGCATTATTCCTTTCTGCTTTTTCACAACTAGGACAACCAATAACATTTCCTCGAGGGGCGGGGCATCTCTGTCAGGTGGATTCAACATTTTCCTGTTGGCCTCTGGGATTTTGAACTGCTCCCTTCTACACTGTCTTAAAGTAATTATGTATTTTTGTATGCCAGTGTGAAGCCACTTCCACTGTGGGTACCCTTAGGAGATTTGCAGTTTATCACACATTCAAATAAAATGTATAATGCACAAGTTTACCTGGGATTTTTATACATTTAGATTAAAATAGCGGTTTAAATCATTACCTATCTTTAGAATGGCAGATTAAGGAGAGGTTAACTTCTAACCCAACTGAAACAATTCTCAGTGGTGGAATCTGAATATTATTTGGGTATCATGCAGTTACACTAATGCATTTGCAAAATAGACTGGGATGTTGACTGGAATGTATTTTTCATATTGTTAATAGTAAATAATCGAACATGCTGGTACGTGTGGTGTCCATCCTTGACCTTGAGACCACAGCTCTTCACCGCAGCTTCAGCAATGGAAGCTTTGAACATTTCCCACTCAGGTTCTATGTCC
>JAOEGT010048444.1:2212-20328 GCA_025447795.1 Speoplatyrhinus poulsoni
CCATTGATAGAGCCCCACATCCAGCCATTGATAGAGCCCCACATCCAGCCATTGATAGAGCCCTACATCCAGCCATTTATAGAGCCCCACATCCAGCCATTGATAGAGCCCTACATCCAGCCATTGATAGAGCCCTACATCCAGCCATTTATAGAGCTGCACATCCAGCCATTTATAGAGCCCCGCAGCCACCAATAGAAGAGCCTGCCATACAGAAGAGCCCCACATAGCTAGCTGGAAGAGACCCACAAATTGTTTCATTTACATAGTCTTTATTATATTTCTATATCAATTTTTTAAAACATAAATTATAACTTTATCAGAGCAAACTAATGACACTTCTATTGTTAAATATTATCTAGCAGAGATTAATTGCAAACATTATGTTATTGTTGGGTATTGAGGTAAAGACAATATACAGTATTATGTTAACCTGCATCGTTTAAATAAACATACCAGCTCACAGAACACTGAATGTCTAAGTAATAAAAGAATAATAAAACAAACAAACACTGAACAAATAAATGACATTTACACTGAATGAGCTTTGTTTGTTTCATAGCTTTACATGCAACCCAAATCAACACAACACACCACTGCAGTCTTCAGCTTCCAGGAAAGGGCTGCAATCCCGAGTATGTATTATGTAAATGTATAAACAGGTGGGAACTATAGGACTCAACTGTGGAGCAGGACTTTGCTGCTGGTGGGTGGAAGCTGGATATATAACTGGAACTTGTTGTTCAATCTGATTTAATGAGCAACATGGACACTTGAGAGCGGGTGTCACCTTTCAACTCTGAGCAAGTGTGGGATTTCACTAGTGATACAAATGACCCACAGCTAAAGGATGTGACCATTTTGCATCTTTCAGCCTATATTCCAGAGAGCCACTTGCCAAATCTTCATAAGATTGTAATAATTTTCTGTTACAAACACTGTTTAGGTTTGCATTTTTCCGGTAAAAAATCCAGTTTTGTGGGTTTTTTAGCAGCACAGAGCTATGTCTGTAAATCAACTAGAATTTAATCAATATTCCATTGTTTAAAAACGTACTGTAAAAATTTACTGTTTGTGAGTAGGCAAATGTAAATATGAAGTGGGTAGATATCATCATTATATTAGGCTATTATATGTAAAATGCTCTCAGTTCAGTTTGCCTACAGCTACACTATCTTAGTTTCTTAGAAGTAATGTTAATTGTAAAGAACATTCAATATGTTGACAGCTCCCTCTGCAGGATATAGTGAGAAAATGTACTTATCTTTGCTCTACACTAGTGAGCGCTACAACACAAGATATTAATCGGTATGAACACTGGTGGAGAAGAAACAGGTCACTCACTGCATGTAATGATTTTAGGCTTACATATAAATGGTTCAGCAGTCCGCAATAAAAATATCAGCCAACATATACTATTTATTATATGCAGTAGAAATGACCACTGATAAATCCTATTGGGTTCCTTCATCAAATTCAACACAATCAGGCCTGGTCCTCAATAATACAGCCCTAATGTATACGCAAACAAACAAACAAACGTGAATGAAATGCCATCCTCACTAAGGCCTTCGCACTGCATTCCTGTCCAGTAGCATCAAGTTAAGTCTGTATGCAGTGTGAACTCATTACACTACTTCGTTAAAAGGGCACATGAGTCACCAGTACATATCTCTAAGAGTGGGGTTCAGATGGTTCGTCTAGAGGAGCCCACGTGCTTGGCCATTTTTCTTCTCCTTCACCCATGGTGATGTCATCCCCAAAGACTTCCTGAACACAAGATTCATTCACAGAGGTCCCCTCCCGACACCGGACCAGGCACCAAACAAGCTGGTCCATAGCAACGGAGCCGCCGGGCATGTGAGTTTATTTCTTGTTGTTATTTGTTTGAGCATGGGTGGAGTTCTCTCTGTCTGTGTGCATGTGTGTGTGTGTGTGTGTGTGCGTGTGTGCGTGTACGTGTGCGTGCGCGTGCGTGCGTGCATGTGTGTTGGAGGCTTACATCCTGAGTGGCCTGCATATGTAAACACAGTAACACATAATATTATATAAATATAAAAATATATATTTTAATGTTGTATAAATATAGCCCAAACAAACATGGGGAGGGGGGTCTTGATGAGTCACTGTGGATGCACTGATTTACATTTTCCCCTCTGAGCAGCCACCAAATAGGGAGACAACTGTACTCTGTCTCTACCCCCAGCCTGTTTACCTATTCAGATACAGACCACAGCTAATGCTCCACTAACTGTCTAAAAACTCTGGAGAAACACAAGTCTCACCTTGAGGCCCGCCATAATATTTATTGTATATTCATCACCATCATTTACTGTATTTGTTCAGAACTGTCTTCAGAGCAGGATGTTTTCTTTTGTTTTTTTGTAAGTTAATAATTCATATTTCTAGGATATTCTAACCTCATAGGCTACTGTAGCCTATGTTGACACTTCACGTAAAATTAAATTACGCTATTACAAATGACATTCAATAATACAATCATCTTGTATGAGTATGATTTATTGCTACTTCTAATAATACAAAAATAGGATGAAACTGTAACACAAATTTTAGTAGATTCACAATAGATCAAGCATAGGACAGATAGTGTATCAGAATTAAAAATATAGTATATACGGCATGAAAAGTATTACTTTACTGAATAAAAAAATAAGAAAAAATGAATATCTATTAGCAGAATATATTTAAACATATAGGTATCTTTATTCTCTTCAAAAACACAAATGACACCAATTGTATAAGCCTATGACACAAGTGTTACCCTAATAATTTCACTTTATAATATCTTAAAACAAATTATGAATATATGATAACACAGACTATAACCCACCCAACTGATAGAAAACAATTGATGCTTAACATATTTCTATTATAGGCAACTCTAAAACATGGACAAACATTTTGCATATTATATTTACAAAGGGGGGGAAATCATTGAATATAGAGATGCCAAATAAACATGCTGTACATTGAGAAAATCTATCAAATATGCTTAACTTAATAAAACCTATAATAAAATATTGTATAGTTTTATATTTTATATAAATTCAGTCAAATTATTTCATTTATTTACTGTTACATTTTAAACTAATTCTTTGAGCGTATTTTTTACTTTTCTTTACAGACATACCAATGGCTGTTCTCAAATTCCCTAAAAACATTTTAAAAAATACTTGTACTTTTAGAAATGCATATGCTCATACCTCATTTGCAGATGTAATGTACAGTAACTAAATATATATCCCTAAGCCCCTTTCTTAATGTGCTTACAGTAAATAAAATATATGACGAAAACATATATGAAGCATATATAGATATTTAGGATTACCTTGAAAAGGTAAGGCACAAAAGCTAGTAAAATAAGGCAACATATCTAGCTCTTGAATATCTTGGATGGGTTCAACATTCCATCAAGTACACACCCGAAACCTAGACTGAAATAGGCTTTGGATAAGCTGTGTCTCAATTAAAAACTACCAGAGGAGTAATTACAATCAATATTAAGAGAAATACATTTATCTAAAAAATTAAATATATAAATGTCAAAATAACAAGTAAATTCTCATCAACTCAATTTGGCTAAAATCACAACTGTGATGCACAGTTCATGAACAACTGTGCAAGGGAAACACTCAAATGTAGGCGGGACCTGTTGATTTCAACCAATCATAATAGTTGGTTTAGAGGAAAGGTGTGAACCCCCCATGCAATTGTATTTCCAAACAAGATTGTGTCATTTTTCTAGGTTGTAGGCACTATACGGAATGTCCCTTTAATTTGTACACGTTAGTTGACCATGGATCCATTTTAAACAGTCTTACCATCCCCTATGTTGCCTTATAGGCCTGTTTGAAGATGGCTTGAAAGATTACCCAAACATAATGAAACACCATTTTTAATAACATTAATTATACAACTCATATATAAAAAAGAAACTTTGAGACCCATTTTGTAAAACAGTGCAGGTTGATTGAATTGCATTTGGTCAAGGCAGTTTCTCTTTACTTGGACACCTGCACAAAACATGAGATGATAAAAGTGATGGTTCTAAGACAAGTGTGTTTTAAAATTGCATACCAAGATACATATACAACCAAATAGAGGGCTAGTGCAACAGAACATTATTTTTAAGTGATTTAGTCACAATTATTGACAAGCCTATTATTATATTTAGCAAAAAACTAATTGCAATGAATTACATGAATTCTCATTCTCTTGTACATTACATTGTTGGCACCAGGGTGTGAGCTCATTGCTCATGGCAGTTTAGTAAGAAATATTTTGGTCACTAGTTTACAACATTGCATGTTTTCTTATATTAAGATAAAACAATTCCCTTTGAAGTAGTTTCAACTGAAAAAAATAAGGCACATTTTTCATTTTGGTGGGTGAAACTTGAGGCTTGAAAAGTTGTCACATTTTCTTTGTTTTGGTTGTTCAAAATGGAGGTTTATTATAAAGAAAGCGTCCTAGGTAAACTGCTGTCAGAAGAGACAGCACAGTGAATATGGTCATGTCCTCACACAGGGGGCAGGATTGGACAGAGTTATTGTAGATGGTGTAATGAGTCCTTCCTCTATGTTTGCCCTCTGGCATGGACACCAGTCAGATCCTTTCTTATGATCTCATTCACTAGAGAGAGAGACAGAGACAGAGAGAGAGAGAGAGAGAGAGAGAGAGAGAGAGAGAGGAAATACATATAATACAAATAATTTAAAGACAAAGGCACAGGCAGTATTGCAACAACAAAACAACAAAACAACAGAAATATTGGGCCTTGGCTGCAGAACAGAACTATCTCCACTAGGGGCAGAGCTGCAGTGCAGCAGGTTGTTGCACTACAGATAGCAGTAAATGATAGCAGTGTGTGAGTGTGTGTAAATATAGGAGGGGAGGGGGTTCAAATGGAAACTTCACATTTTTGAGGTTCTAAAAATAGATGCAAGGTGCGAAGGGCACATACAAACCCATGCTACTGAAACGCTTTAGACTCTAGAAGACTAAAAATAGTTGAGACTAGCAAATCAGACAATATTTGCCTCTTAAAGACACTGACTGTGCTGAGGCTGAAGTGGCATTCCATTTTCCTGTACTGATTTTAGGAGCGTATGAGGTAGAAGACACAAGCTAGCTGCTCTTTCACGGACAGCAGGTGAAACGCATGACCTCACCTTTGTACACCTATATTTGAATAGAGCCAACATCCCACTCACAACAGCGCAGGAATGTATAGCATGCATGACACATAGTCCTACCAGATAGGCTGTAATCATCATCATCATCATCATCATCATCATCATCATCGCTGCCTTCTATTACAACCCCACACTGTTTCTGAAATTGTTTGTTTGACTCTTTCGGCTTTGTATTAGAAGTGAAATCAATGCTCTGTACAGGTCTGTATAGCTGAAGAATAATGTAGTCAACTCGCTGGTTGATCTACAGTATGAAAAAGGCAGTTAGAGCTGTACAGTGTGTACACAGTGCTGCTTTAGAGACAATCAATACTGAATTAGCTTTCAGTCTACTCTATTTACAGCTTTGCCCTACATACTGTAGTGACATAAGGCCTTCACTACCGTATTACAACACACACAAACACACACACACACACACACACGTGTGAAATCAGACACCCACATCATCTCTAACCAGATCAGCCGACTAGGGCTATAACAACCTTAATCAAAAGACACACACACACACACAAACAAAAATAAAACAAATGTATACAAGAAAAGGTTACAGCACAACCTGTATCTTGTTGCTGTTTAAAACTGCCTGGAAATAAACACATAAAAATAACATGGGTAGGCCTGTCACGATAACTGATGGTCGATTATTTGTCCCAGAAATAATTGCAATAAACTATATTATCATTTCAAGGGCAGACAAAAAGACAAGGGTGGAATGACTGACTATATAATTCAAGGAGTCGACAAGGGAAGCAGGGAATCATTTTATTTTAATAAATAGGAGCCTACTACTGTCAAAACAAGCATCCAACACACTGTCGTGGTAAAGATTGGTTGTGAATTACGTATTGATGTGCCCTACATCAGTTCATATGTTTGGGAGATCGTCACAGTAGGCTATGTGGGTAAGTAGTGTGCCTTCTAAAGTGAACCCAAAATGGTTATCATTAAGAAATGGCAAAATGCCAACTTACTATAATCATTTAAGGTTTGCAGTGACACATTTCCATGTTTTCTGCAGACGTAGACATTTTAACCAGCAGCAGAACGATATAGAGGTGCGTTCAGAATTGGCAAATGTTCGTGGCGAAAGTGTTTGCTTTGAACTTGAATTTTGAACTTTTTTGTAAACATTCCAAACATATTAGATTTAAACTGTCACCCTTTGTCCAGCGTCAATGTGTGTTCATTGACAACTACCTCCTCATACCTTTTTCTGCGACCTCAAGCAAATGGAAAACTATTCGCCAATTCTTAACGCATCTCTGTTCGGCTATTGCCATGTGACATTAATTATTCGTTGTGATTGGTTACACCAGTTTCATTGCTTTCATTGCATTGTATTTTTGCATTTATTCTTCTAAATGTTGGCTGGAATTATGCAGTTGTCGGGAAAAACACCTTTACCTAAACAATACAATACCCATTGGCCTTGGAACACTGTATCAGCTGTCGCTGTCTGATGTGTGTGTGTGTGTGTGTGTATGTCTGCGAGAAGTCAGACAAGAACACAGGAGCAGCGCAGCACTTTAACTGTCTTATGTCAACAACACGCGTGTGAATATAACATTATCGCTGTCAGAAAAATTATTGAGGCTATGTCCATATATTGCACGATAAGTCGATATAGTAATTATCGTGACAGGCCTAAATATGGGGTTGTACAACTATCAGCAATTTATTTTAAATATAGGTTAAATTGTTAAATTGTGACTTGTGAAATTAAGACTTCAGAGTCTTAATAAAAAAAAAAAAATATATATATACACAGGCAAATACAGTACATACATATATATATACACACACACACATACATATATATATATATACAGTGTGTATATACACATTTCTTCTTTTTTTTTGGGGGGGTGTTTATTGCAAACGTTTTTCGTTGTTATACAGGTTTGATTATATTGTATATTTAGCTATTTGCAAACCTACGTTATGACAATAACATACAGTAGGTGTCTCACTATCTCTCCCTTATCAAATGTGTGCAAAATCACAATGACACACTAAGCACATTTGATGGCAACAGCCGTATCTTAGGAGCGGCCAAACTGGTCGCCCCGCTGTCGTCAAACACTGTTCATTTTAAGTCTCCTGTGGAATTCCCTCTGACACCTAATGCCTTAAAGACACCTTCATCTCCACAGTGGTGCCACTGGGGGTTTTTCTTCTTATTTTTCCCCTGAGCATAACATAAGCTCACAGAGGCGGTGGTGAGCCTGCCTGCAGCTAGGCCACATACAGTAGGGCTATACTGACTCTAATGAAGGGTTGGCTCGGCCAGCGGCTTGAGGCTGGCCGGGGGGACACTCGGGCTGGCCTGCACAATAGGTGAGTGTCTGGCTTCTGGGTTTCTGGACTGTTTACCAATGAACCAGTGGGAGCCAGAGAGAGACACCTTGTACAGTAGCTGAATCAGCCGCTGCCCACAGTTGAGACAGAGTGTGGTGTGAGGTGTGAGTCTGCCTGCCAGTACGGTTATAAAATGTTCTAGGGTTATAATGACAGAAAATAGTCTAAATGCTAGCGCACATTTTGCATTGTACATTAATGGTCTATGAAGTACCAGAGTAATAATACTGATTCTTTGTGTCATAAATGCGTGCCACCCAGTGCGTACTTGAGCTAGCCTGTCACAAGAAAACAGATGCAAGTGAAGTATAAACAATGTCTGTACACTTCACCGTGTCTGTGCTTTATCTCTGGACCTGGTGGAACAATTGCACCTGCTCCAGTGCCTCTGGGCCTTATTCCACACCTACCAACTCTGACACCCTCCGTGTCATTAGGCAAGGCCGGTGGTAGATAACAAATTGACACGGCTCACTACTTTGTCTTGAGTGGCGACAGTAGTAGCTCCTAGACGAGAGCAAAACCTATTTCTTTAGTGGTACATCTTTCACTTGAGTAAATCGTAGCGATTTACTCAAGTGAAAGATGTACCACTGAAAAAGCAAGCAGTACACCAAATGAGGAAGCATGACCAATTATTAATGAACAAATACGCAGGATTAACATAAGATGCAATGTCATGGCAGTAACATTGCCATAGCTACTATTAACAGTAGCTGAGAAGGGTCTTTTGCACACCTCAGAGGCATGGGAACAGATGTGAGAGCTGTTGCTAAACACTGCGTGGGAGGAGGTGTAATACTGTATGAATGTGAATGTTACAATTTACAACCAGCAAAAGTGACAGCTTTGAGATGTGACGGTTATGACCCACAAAACTATGATACCAGGAAGTGGCATGTTCTGCCTGATACAACAACAAAAAAAAGAAAAATAAGAAAAAAAGTCTAGCTGTGTATACTGTATCTAATTTTGGTAAGAAGGTATTAAACGGTTTCAAAGAAACTATAGATTTGTGGTTGGGATAACGCTGTAAGACCTTTTCAGCATTGTTGCTTGGGCTTTTATCAACGTTGTTGTCTGAACAATGAAAAGGTTCTGGGGAATCCCCTTGCTCAGTCTTTAAAGGTGGCCTGACATACCTCTGTCATTACTTGATATGTTCAAAAGGATTATCTAACGATGTTGCAACAGCAAATAGTTGAATGTGTCATTTTAATCGAGGAAGTTAGAACGAGTGTCAAACATGTAAAGCATGTGGCGCTTTAGATGAAAGGAGGCAATTGAATCCAACTGGCTATAAATTCTGTAATTACTTGCTTTATGAGCATTTCAGGGAGCTAGTAGTATGTAATATGCTAGTAGCGTATTAAAGCAAATGCAGAAAAGGGCACAGCCAAGCACATTGGTGGGTGTGATGATGGAGATGGGGATCAAACATGTTTCCCCAGTACAACCATTGCTAGAAGACCTTGTGAATTCACTAATCCTAAACCCTGTTGCTGTTTACTGAGCAGGGAAACCCTGAGCGTCTTGTCCAAAAAACACAAATTCCATCGCTGGCCTCTTTTCTTCCTTTCATTTTTTCCACTGTAACTAACACACACATACACACACACACACACACAGCCCCTTCCTTTTTCCTGTGGACTACCCTCCGCCCTCCTCCTATCTTACAGGGATCAGGCTGGGCTTCTGGAGGAGAGCAGCTGCAAATAGGAATGTCTTGTGCCAGATTGGAAAGAAGCTAATCCTCTGCTCGGGTTCCCCTGCAGAATTGAGGGGCGTAAGGCCAAGGGGAAGCCCTGGCCAACTATAACAAACACAGAGGCTTTCCCCGCTGCTCTCAGGCAGTCCGCTCCACTGCTTGACAATGGTTGCCATGGAAGTTGTTTTTCACTTCACAACAGTGTCAACATATCTCTCCCCCCTCCATCTCAGTTCCTACTATTCCACTCTCGCTTTTAGAAGAAATTAAATGAAAGCATGAGTGGTTAGCTGCTGTGGATGCGGTGTGCAACCACCCGTGTTCCTTAACGTCAGGTTCGGGAGCAGTGAACTTACACTCACCGTCATCTAGGTAGGCCTGGTCCAGGTTCTCCTCCTTCACCGTCACCCTCCGATGTGGCTCCGCAGGGGACTCCATGGCGGCGGGGGGCCCCTCTTTGTGTGGGGGGCTCTTGTGGGCGTAGGGCTGCTGCTGGATCACCGTGGGGTAATGTGGCACCTGGGGGGACGTGGGAGAGTGGGCGCCACCGCCCCCCTGTGGTGAATAGCCATCGCAGTAGATAATTGGCTGGTCGTCGGGCTGCGGGGGAGCCAGTGGTGGGGCTTCCCCCAACCGCAGCAGCTGGTTGGTGGGGGAGAACTGGATGATGGACGGCTGCTGTGCCGGGGAGCCCGTATGGACCAGGACGGAGCGGTGAGGGTCGGCCAGCATCCCCAGGCCCGGCCTGGGGTACGCGCTCCCGCCCGGCGCCTTGACCCCGCGGGAGGGCCCGGTGGCCGGGCTCTGCTCCTGGAAGCGGGGGTCCTGTCCCCTGTGCTGGCAGGATGCCAGGCCCGACAGCAGGCCGTTGTCCCGGGGACTGTGATAGTACACCTGAGGCAGGGAGAAGCCCATGCGGCCCACCTCGTACTCGTCTATCGGCTCCGTCTTAATGGACGGGACTGTGGGGAAGATAGCAAGCCAATCACTCATGTGGTCATCACGTAGCAGTGTGTACCAACACAGTGTTCTCAAGGAGGGTGGGCTGATGTGTACTCTATCACCCAGCAGAGCAGGATGCGTATGGGGGCTAACCTGCAAGGGCCGTGTAGGTGAAATGCTGCGGCTGGCTCCGCTTCCTCTTGCCGTTGATGACGTAGAAGTTGACTTTGACAGAATGGCACACAGCCGGGTCTCGATAGGAGGGGATCTCAACGAACAGCATGCTCTGCAGAACAAGGGTGCTAGCCTGTTAGCCTGCTAGCGTCTGGGAGGCATCACAATGTCTCACACAAGGCAGGTGGGCAGGGTACTTACAGGTTGACTTTTGTCTTTATCGACGGTTGCTTCCATCTCCCATATCTGTTGTCCGTCTAGAAAAGGTGTGGACACATTGACAATGTTGAAATGTACAAGACATACAAATATCAGCAAACAGACAGAATAGCAACACAGACATTTAATGCAAACTCAGCTACGATAAAAAGCCAGAGTAGAAACAAGTGTGGTGGCATTGATTAACCTGACATGCCACATGGATTGTTAAGACAAAACTCCATCTGGGAAGCCGTCCATCGAAACTGTTTAAACTTTCAAAATATTTAATCTAAAAAAAAAAAATTTAATTTAAATAAAAATTTAAATTTTAAATTTTAAATTTAATAGTCCGTCATTGTTGTTTTCAAGTTGTTTTCAAGTTGTTTCGCTGTTGTCACACCTAAACCAAGCCCATAGCTATCAGTACAACGCTGATTGGTAAGTTCAGATGTTACTTGGACTCAAATCGTAATTAGCTGAAGCTCGCCAGGCTGATTCTCGCGGCGAAGTCGAACAGAAGCTCGCGTGATCAGGATGGTCTTGAGAGGCTAGGTATTAATGTCATATAAATTAACCTATCACTTAACATGACATTAATAACAATACGCTTTGTTTTGCCAGTTAGAGGTTAGGGATGGACACGGGTACTCGAGTACTCGAGTGCTCGTTTGTGACAGCAATGCTCGTCATACGTTTTCATGATCGATGATGACAATGACTAAAATCTATCAACTTAATGAAATAGGCTACGTAACATAATGTCACATTTTACTGCAATCGTCTAGTAGGTAGTCCGGCTCCAAACAACTCAACATCGCCATAGTTTTGGACATGCAGTCTGACCAAACAGAAAGCAGATATGTTCCTATCTGCCATTTTGTCCGTCAAACAATACTTCCGCCTGTCATAAAATCCCATTAACATCTCAGTTAAACTTTCAATTAAATTAGCGTAAATTAACCTGGAAAACTGTAGCCTATTCGATGGATTATTTTGAACTGAAAGATCACGGCCATACATACATACATCCAAACACATACAGTAGTGTGTGTTTTAAGGTAATACACATGCTCGCTACCGGCATCAATCTTTTCTCTCTCACGCCCTCTTGCTCACTTGGCATTCTGTATTCCGACATAAATACTATTTATTACGCATTTTGCATCCATATTAATGCCCCGGCTGCGGTTTTGTTCGGTCAACAATTTATAATACAACGTCATATTTATAGACCTGCACTGCACTGCAACCTAGTATTTTGTAGAGTCTTCGTGGATGTCACAACCCAGCCTATACATGTGAGTCTTTTTTAATGAAATGCTGACATCGGCTGATATTGATATAGGGTGAGGGGTAGAGAGTGTGTATACCAGAGGAGGGAGTAGAGACGAGTGCAATTCATGAAGCACTCGTGGAAGGGAATTCACTTTTGGAAAGGGAGCCCAAAATGTATTTTGTATAATTTCATATTACTGGTGAGTTTCAACCACATGCTTCATTCTGGACACATTGGGCCCTATTTTAACGATCTAAGTGCACAATCTAAAGCGCAAGGCATAAACTGCATTTCGGGCGTGTCCAAATCCACTTTTGCTAATTTAACGGTGGGGAAAACGGTTATTGCGCCAGGCGCATATTTACTCGCTTCATTATTATTGGATGTGTTTTGGGTGTTACACACAATAAACCAATCTATGTCATCTCCAATTCCCTTTAGAAATCCAGGCGCACTTGGACTTTGGCAGATTGCTATTATCCCGGCGGATTTGTCAAAGCACGTGAGCAGACCATCCATAACAACAGATAGATTCCACCAAGATCCATAAAATATGCTGATGTAGGCTACACGCTAATAATGCTATAATAATAATATTATCTAGGTTTTTGCTGGTTAATTGCGCAATCGCAAAATACGTTAGACCACACCTCATGTTTAGACCAACACGCCCACAAGCACTCATATGGGTGCAAGTGCATTTGCTATAAACAACGTAGGTGCCGGACAAAAAAAATGCGTCGGTCTGAAACTAGCAAAGACACTTGCGTTCGCACTTTGTGCTGGGTGTAAGATAAGTGTCCTTAAAAAAAACACTGAAAGGAAATTAGGCGTTATTATATCAGCAATGAGCATTTTATATATATCTAAGTACTGTATATCCTAAGTAATGTAAACAGAACCAGGAATAGCACTTTAGTCTTTATGTTGTATATATCGTCTTTTGTCTGGGCCTGAACTGAGTTTGTAAACTGATATACATGTCTGCATGCTGTGCAGACATTTCTAAACATGGCCTAACACACACCTTTCATTATTACCTCATCTAACCACACACTGCCTGTCTGTGTGCTCTCTGGGTGCAGCTTGATTTTAAAGTGGCGAGGAAAAGGCTCTTTGTGTGTGTAGATGCTATCTCTACTGAACATTTCCTCTAAATCTACCTAGTGCACCTAAAAATACGGTTGGTTATGCATGGACCTTTACCCTATGCTAGGCTTTGGTAATGTTCTTTAAATGCTCTCTAAAAGGTTGACCTTGCCATGACATTATATGTGAAAACTACAATACTTGTGGATGACAGAAACTTCCGTTAAAATGTGTTAAAAAGACCTTGAGCTGTAGGTTAGGAAACCCTCTGTCAGACTGCAAATTAAACACACATGGCTCAAATGAGTCAGCAATAAAGAGGGAGATTCCATATTTATGTGGCCAACATTTGTCCTTCTTTTCTCTTCTCTAGACTCAATTTCTATGATCAACTTGCTCCGCTTTTTAACAAAAGGCGATGACTGCTGCTCTCTTGGCACTTGCGCTTGTTTGCGTTTTGTTGAAATTCTCCTCCGAGGGACACACATTTTTTTCTTCTCTACCGATAATTGTATATGGGGGTGTCTACGGGGGGAGAAACAGGGTGTTTGGGAGGCTGGGGGAAACTTATCTTCCCCACTGTCAGTGCATGGGGAACCAGGGGAGCCCCAGCCAGGACAGCTGTCTCACATTCAGAAGGATTTAACAGCTGCACTGTTCCAGAACCCTGTGTCATAGAGAAACTCTCCTAAACAATGGCAATCCCTCGCTGTAACATTAAGCATTCCATCTCTGTCTGAACTAGCCATTACTGTGTCGTAACAACAGTGGCAGGGATCCCCAGATACAACATGTTGGTTAATGAAAGGGATACAGTAACTAGAGGAACAAACCACCAAGAAAACAAGCGTTGCAAGGAACTAGAACCTGTCTATTTTTCAGAAACCATAATTAACCTATTGAAAGTGTCATTAATATATTGACATTTTATTGGCAGGCAAATAAACAAATGCATGTCAAACCTGTTCCATGCAAATATTTGTGATTGAGGTAAAGACAAAATTCAAATGATAAGTGACCTTTGTCATTATAATCAGGTGTGCTGATTTACAGTAACCGTGACCTTAACCATTACATTAATCATGAACAATCTTAGGCACCTGTCCAAAGGGGCCCTAGGTGAGAAAAACACAAACAGTTGTGTACAAAAAGGTACATTCAATTCAACCCAACTTTAGGCCTACATTTTACATAAAAATATGAAAATTATTGTACTGTACATATTAATGTCAAAGCAATAATACTGTTTAAAAGAAACTGGGATTGGTAGTCGAAGCAGGCTCTTTAGATCTAATTATTGAATGCGTGACTATTCAGGGTCACCCATAGCTTCTACCAGCTCTCTTTTAGAGAAGAAGAACTCTTCACACAGATGGCCAGTTAGTTGGATCTGGTAACTGAATATTACTGTTAAGAACTGATCAGTCTTGGTCTTCAATAGCAATGGATTATGTAGGCCTTCAGCTCGAGCGATGCTGTGTTCCACTGTAATGATTTGTCAGGAATAAAAATATCTAGAAGACAATATTGATTTAGCCAAACATGCCAGTGTCTCTCCACAACATTATAATGAACAATTGGAGAGGGTGGATGTCTTCCATCACCTGCAGTGTATTCAGCAGATACCATGTTGTGTTCCGTTGTTGGCTCCTCTGAATATCTGAGCCATCCATATCTATGCTACAGTATATATATTTTTTTTATCTCTTAGATCTCTAGTTGCACTTTGCAGATGTTTAGGCTTTTTGAAATTATTTTGAGAATTGTATGTTTTTATGTACAGTAATGTGTGTTTTGAAATGTATACTGTAACAACCTAACCTACTTCTGCTGTCATTATTCTAACAGAATGCTGTTTACCTATAACTGGTGTATGGCCTATTCAATATTGAGATTGAACTCTTGAAGAACACTTGCCTAGAATTATTATTAATCATTAGCTGACAACTGGCATCATATCCACAATGCTACTGTCAGTCAGCTCTGCATATACTGCAGGCCTAAACACAGGATAGTCTACTAAATGGCAACATACCATATAGACTACAGTTAGATCAGAAAATCTATTTATAATAATAATAATAATAATAATTAATTAGCTATGGTAAAAGTCAAAAATACTACTGCAGCCAGATTTCTGCATGGGTTGAAATAACATAGACACACTTAGCAACAAACATTATCTTAACTCAGTGAGATGAAATAAGGATGGTCTGTCACATAGCACCTCTAGATCTTTGTGCCTCTGGTCCTTTCTATCTCTGCATCTTCTTCTACATAAAAGTAACAGACTATCTAGAATCAGAATCTGGCCTGTGTGCGCGCGCAAGGATTAGGAGCGCTCGCGCTACGTTACCGCTGATTATGCGGGGCGAAGCACGCAGCGCAAATTATCAAACAGATTTTTTTTAATGACTATGGAATTTATATATATTGGGGGCCTTTTGATATATCAACCTTGGTGAATGCCTAGTTCGCCTGTAGCACAAGCGAATAGAATGATTGAGTATGGGAGAAGCATATATATATATATATATAGAGCACCATTTAGCTTCACACACACTAAATATATATATCTATAATATAATAATATATATTATATAATATATATATAATATGTAACATATATAAATAAACATTTTGAGTTGAGTGAAATTGCTACTTAATGAGTAAACCAACCTCACCTAAATGTTGAATGTGGCACCATAACACTGATATAACAGGACGGAACTATGTCAAAGAGAACTAGTCAACCATACAATGAGGATTTTATCCTTATGCAAATGACTAGATGCATGCGGCACTAAATACAAAATATGATCATGCCCACACCGTGGTGCTGTTGGTTTTACACACTGCAACATGTTAATTGTTGCAAAACACGTTTCTCCAGAAGGAACTACACTGAAGTCAACTTCTATAAGGATATTATAATTCAGACGTGACCTTCTCAGGGAATTTGAGCACTTGTCTGTCAGGTCTGAATGACAATTTTCTTGGGGAATGTCAATGGTACTCACCCTGGGTTTTCTCCATAAATATGACCTTGGAATCGGAGCTAAAGTTCTGCCCAGTCAAGATCATCTGCTGACCTCCCAGAGCGGAGCAGCTATCCATGTCTTGCTTCTCCACCATGGGAAGCTCATGGGCTGAACGCTGAGCTGAAGGGATACAGGAAAGAGGGATGTTTCAGTCAAACACACCATCAGCTCCCTTTTGTTGTCAACCAAACAAAGTGTGCTGGTTTCAGGCAGTATATTGTACTGTATGCATACAGAACTGCTGCTATGAATGATATGTTGGATTCACTTTTCAGCCTGTATATCTGGTCTCTCACTCTACCAATTTCCAAGAAAACAACCCTGTCACTATAAGTATTACTGTGGTAATGAAATGGGTTTGGAAAGCCAACATGAAGAATGCACATGAATAAAATAAATTAATTTTAAAAATAATAAAAAAAATGTAATAATAAACGATGTGTGTGGTGAACTATTTTCAGCCATGACATGTATGACAGCTGAAATTCAAAATCAGCTAAAGCAAGTCAGGGTGTCGACAAACATTATTGTGACCTTTGAACAGTTCTTTTCATCCTAATACACGGTAAGTCAACAAAACAAAGAGTATTCTTGTAAAAAGGGCCCTGTCTCTTCAAACATGCCATGCTCGACATAGTGTGCTTATCAGGCTTCCTGACAGGTGTGCCATAGTGGTCATAGTATGACGTTTGCGCTTAATTGATTTTCATTGACGCCAATTGTTCAGACATCTAACTGCAACAATATCCTGGCACTCCACAAGTAAATAGAAACTGTTGTGTACTGTTTAAAAAGGGAACAGGAAATTATGTTAATAAGTCGATACAACAGTACCGTCATATAATGTAATAGCATTACTGAAATAATGTTTACAATGACACAAACACACACTGTATTTATCTGAAGAGCACATTTTGTATTTACTTATTAATGAGGAACATTTTCAAAGCTATACTTGCGCTGTCATTCGGTTTCAGATTAAATCATTCGCTTTAATATTTCATAATGCATAATGCAGTATGTACCAAAATTAACGTTAATATTTCATAATGCATAATGCAGTATGTACCAAAATTAACGTTATGAACGCACAAAGATATGCAGTCACAGTTACACATAAAGCCACAGTACACACACACAGGTACATGCACCCCCCTCTCTCACACACACACACACACACACACACACACACAAATGCACACGCACACACACACAGTGGAGGCAGTATTGCCACAATGAGGTCTTTGTGTGTGTTGCAGGAATATCAGCCCAACTCCAAGCTCATTTGAATACGGGCTCTTTTTTCTACCTTTTTTTGGTTTACCATGTTTATCTTGTGTTAGGTCTGGTTAACATCACTCAAACGAAAACACTGTCAGTTTGACCTCAGAAGGAGGAAGCATTCACAGAAAAATCCACGACAAATGCACTCCGAAGATAGTTTTCAACACCATGTCATTCTACAAATGCCATAAAACCACACAAATATGAATATTAACTGTAAAAGCAAATGACAAAATAGGCAAATGAGGCAGAAAAAGCAGAAGTGGCAGCAGCTACTTACAGCACTCTATGGGATGTGAGGCCACTTGCAGAGACAAATGCTGTCCATTTGGCTGGGGGATGTGCACACGGAACACCAGGCGCACACGCGTGTTCTTGCGCCCGATGTCCGTCTCGCCCTTCCTCAGCTCGATGTCCGCATTCCTGAGCTTCAGGATTCCGGCGCAGTCGATTCTGTGAGGGAGAACGTTGGGATTTGTGCAAACGAGTAATCTCTTTCTTAAAAGGCCTGTGTGTGTGATGAGGAAGTTCAGGGAATGCTCAGAAGCTGCACTCAATTATTTTGGCCAACTGGCGGCCATGCTGGCCACAAGATGTAACTGCAGTCTATGTTTTTTTGAAACCATTAAAAAAAATGTATGTGCAACAACTTGTAAGTGTGCTTTGATGTTTCAATGTACATACTAACTAAAAGTTAAAATGTTACAGTAAAAGATCATGCAGTAAATTATAATACTTCTAAATAATATAATAATAATAATAATAATAATAATAATAATAATAATAAACTTTATTTGTATAGCACCTTTCATACACAATGTGCA
>JAOEGT010048453.1:0-20327 GCA_025447795.1 Speoplatyrhinus poulsoni
AGACATGATGAGATCATTAGTAAACCTCCTTGAGTGACACATCATTATTAATGAAAGAGACATGCCTGAGTAGGCGGGGCTGGATAGGAGCCATGCTCATTCCTGCATTGGTCCCATGGGGTGGGAATAGTGTCAACAAGGCCCGGGACCAGCTGATTGACTTGCCCAGCAGCCCATTAGCACCCCCCTGGCCCTACACCCACCCACGCCCAGCCATCCAGCTTTTAGCTATGAAGCCCACAGAGCCCATGGGAATTGCCTTTTTAGGAGACACCTGACCACATGTAGAACTCACTGACGCCCCAACACACACAAGCTGTGTCTGATAATGACAATGGTGTGCGTATGTGCACGCTTCGTCATTGACTGGCGGGCGGGGGGTGTTTGTGAGACTTGTGAGAGAGTGTTGATAAGCTTAAACACTGCAAGAGCTGTGGGAGCCTGCTAGACTAGACCGTACTGATCACAGTGGAAGAACAGATGCTCAATGAGGAACCTTCAACATGGGAGACTCAGCCGTATAGAGCAGGAGTGTGTTAGTGCCAGTGACTTCTTGTCTGTAGGCTAATGTTGAAGCAGGAGCTATTGAATGATAACTGGACCGTTGCCTTATCTTTTTAGCTTCTATCATTTAGCAGCTCTAAAGAAGCATTCTCTGATGGACGTAATCGCTTGAAGCTTCAGAGTTCACTGGACAACCTGAATCAGATACCTTTCAATAAGCTTTATTTGCATTCACAAGGACGTCGCTCTGTTTAGCTGTGTCTGTGCGTAGTGTAGAACCAAAGAGTCCAGCATCATGGAGAAGTTCCAGGCAGGGATGGTTCTAGGTGCTGTCGGTGACGCCTTGGGGTACAGAAAGGGCCGCTGGCAAGGCTGTACTTCAGGCCGACAGATCCAGGAGGAACTGGACTCTCTGGGGGGGCTGGGGACTTTGAGCCTGGACCCCGATAACTGGCCTATCAGTGACGGAGTGCTGATGCACATGACTACAGCAGAGGCCCTCACAACAGGTGGGAGACATATTGGTTCTTTATGTACATCTTAAAGTACATGTACAAAATGAATTGTTTTTATTCATCCATTCTTACAGACACGGACACACATCCCACCTGTCTAGTTAGGCTCCAAATGTATGCCGACCAAAATAGCTTTATGCACAGTGAGTCCACGAGGCTGCTAATCTCCTACCATTACTATTCTTTACGACTAAATCTGGGGATACACTCTAATCCATCCCTGCTGCCATAATACAATACATCATCTGACTTGAGTGAGTCACGCCATTGCTGCATTGTTTCACTTCTGTATCATTTGTTTTAAACAGCTCCACAGGCTCACCGTGATAGATGAAGCTGAAATAGAACATTCTGGAAAAGCTGAGCCTAATGCCTGCTTTACTGAACAACTGCCATGATCACAATTGACCACAGTATCATGTTTGGGCTATGGGTAATGTTCCAAGCAACAGCAGTCACACGAAACGGCAATGGCTTCATTTGAAATAAGGACCCCTGATTATGTGACTTTCCATCATGCATACACATAATAGAATGTGGCACTCACCCGCACGCATGAATGAACACACGCACGCACACGCGCGCGCACACACACGCATACAACAGTTTCTGTTGCAGGGATCAGAACCTTTCACAATAAAATTTTTGTCCCATATCAGTAATATCGCAATTTTTAAATTAGCATTAGAAGACATACATTTCTCTACCCTTGTCTTTAGACAGCAGTACCTAATGTAGCCTTTTCTATGAAGGATTACTGTATTCCTCCTCCACCACCCATAACAAACCTCAGTCACAGTGCTGATTATAGCATAACAGGAGGTGTAAACTCCCTGTCTCTCTCCACAGTAACATACTACTAAATTACAAGTGAATACTCCTTGTCAACACAGACATGCTTGCTCGCTCTCTCTCTCTCTCTCTCTCTCTCTCACACACACACACGCACACACACAAACTAGCTAGCAGGCTGACGGCTCTCTTCACAGTGAGCCCCCCCCCATTTATAGTTGTGGAAACTCCACTAGCTGGGCTAATCTGCAATGAGACAAGCTGAGACTAAACTTAGCCCACCAGCAACCACCACTCATCTTCCTTCGCATGCCAGTCTGAATGACCCTCAGTCACTCCTGTATGTGTGTGTATGTGCAGATTACTGGTGCATGGAGGACCTGTACCGGGAGTTAGTGAGAGTCTATGTAGAGGCCATGGTCTCTCTCCAAGGTCGTGCTCCCGACCCTGCGACTGTGGAGAGCTGCGCTCACCTTAAACCACACAACTTCCTGCTGGCCTGGCACACACCCTTCAATGAAAAAGGTCACTGGTCATCTTGAATATGTTTTATTGTCAAAATACATTTGAGAGAAAGATGTTTCTAATACTGATCAGGCATATTTATATGGGTGCTCACTGGTGTCTACATTCAGGTTCAGGGTTTGGGGCAGCTGCCAAGGCCATGTGTGTAGGCATGAGGTACTGGCAAGCTGACAGAGTGGAAAGTCTGGTGGAAGTTAGTGTTGAGACAGGCAGGATGACCCACAACCACCCCACAGGTGAGCACTATGAAGGTGGTCTGATAAATGCTTTAATTACATTAGCGTGTCTGAACAGCAATGTTACTAAGATTCCACTTCCTTCTTTAGGTTTCCTGGGCTCTTTGACAACAGCGTTGTTTGCATCATATGCTCTCCAGGGAAAGCCCACTGTGACTTGGGGCCGTGAACTCATGAATGTCATTCCAAAGGCTGAAGAGTACTGCCGCAAAACAATACGACACATCGCAGGTCAGGTTGCCAGGTTGCTGTTTATGAAAGTAGGGTAATGATAACTAGATTTTCATCAAATTGAGCAAAAAGATTGACAGTTAAATGTATAGTATTTGAGTTCAAATCAAAACAAAAACACCAGTATGGAAGTAATGGTGCCAAATGTCCTGATGTGTTGAATCACATGATTTGAATAAAAAATGTCATTAGCGGTTGGTTGGAACATGTTACCATTGGTTACTATTGCATCGGCAATGCATTGCTCTTCTGCTAATACCCGGATGTTTACAAACTGAATTTACTGACATGCCTACCTGAATTTCTTGACCATTATTTACCTAACAAAACATTTCTACCTGAACTACCATGGGACCCAAACTTGTCTACTTGAAATTATCAACCTGAATCTTTCAACCTGAATTTGTGAGGTTGAATAAATTAATAGATGGAATATTACTTACCGAATAATATTGTATTTCTTAAAACCTAATTCAGCAACGTGTCAAATTGAAATTAAGAAAAAAAATCGAGCATTATCTATGTTTTATATTCAAGTCACCTATCATCAAGACATTTGGCACTATTTTACTCCATACACCTCTCCTTTCAATGTCATAGGGTGCTCCCTCAGAGTGTTCTACTACACACTTTGGAAATATATTGCGAAGGCTAGGATATTGTTTTGTGTGCACCTTTTATATGTTCCTATTTAAGGAGCCTCGGCTGTGTAGAAGCAGTGGACTGCCAGGAGATATTTGGTGAATTTGACAAAAAGTGTATTAGCTTACAATCCCTTACTATACCTTAAACTAAGGATTAAAATAGTTAAAATATTGTGCACAATTAATTGTGGGGCTTTAACAGACGCTTTAACTGGGTTGACCAATCAAGTGACACATGAATGTATGTAAATCCGTTGGACATATTCAGATGTTAACAAATCACAATGCGCTCTATATACAAAGGTCAGTGTTAAGGACACATCTGTAAGCAATGTCAAACGAACTACATGGTGGTAGGTTCAATATACACTATATAGTATTGCCTGTAAAATATGTAATCTAACAGAGTTTATTAACATTTAAGTTCAGTGTATTACTATGTCATTTGACAGATGGATATTAAATAACTATGGCTTTGGGTATTGTTTCATTTGCACACATGCATTTAGGTGTTTCTAGAGTATGTGTCATTCTTTGATTGGCAATTGGTTAGGGCAAGTCAATTAATTAAAAGTTCCCTTTACCGAGCAAGCAAAAGCAAGTATGCTATGTACGTGTATGTATGTGTAGCATAAATAATGTATTATCTAATCGAGAACTAAAGCTATACTGTTACCTCTGAACATTTACACTAAATTGCTTTTTTCTGTAGAGTACCAGGAAAATTGGTTCTACTTTGAGGCCAAATGGCAGTTTTACCTGGAAGAGAGAGGGATTGCGGAGGAGGGACAAAACAAACCTCTTTTCCCTGATCCCTATGACCCTGACGAAACAGACAAAGTAACTCATTTGAGACTATTAACAATAATGTAATTTACACATGTTTACATGAATAGTTACTCATACACAGGCCACGCTCTGGATTCTCCTCCTGTTTCTATATGGCTCTCTCAACAGACGTATAAGCGCTGGAGCTCAGAGGGCCGGGCTGGCCGTAGGGGCCATGACGCCCCTATGATAGCCTACGATGCCCTCCTGGCAGCTGGCAGTGATTGGACAGAGCTGTGTCGACGGGCCATGCTCCATGGTGGTGAGGGCAATAGTGTCAGGGATTATTAGAGTGGATCGCCATATTATTTGTATTTGACATTAACATAATAATAATAATAATACGCTGTAATTGTACCTTTAATCTTCAGATCTAAGTGTTTATTAAACAGTGGTGGGATGATATGCACGTGTGCATCCAAAGATTAACTGAAAAATGCCATAAGGTGAAATAAAAATAAGCAATCACCCTTTCAGACAAGAATTGCTCTTTAAAGCGCTTTAAAGTGAAGCACGGCAATCATAGATACACGGATAAAAGTATATAGCTTTATAGAACATGCCAAATACTGTATATTCAGTGTTGTGCACAGAGATGTCTCTTAGTGAACAGTAGGTTCCTACAACCTACATAGGTTGCCTATGTAGGTTGTGGCTCAAAAACGTTGAAAATCACAGTTGTATAAACTACTTCAAATTGAAATGGGAACTAAATAAAGCCCAGCGCTCTCCACTGTCACTTCTGTACCATCCCACAGGTGAGAGTCCAGCCACGGGCCTGATCGCAGGGTGTCTCTACGGCCTCCTGCATGGCCTGGCCCAGGTCCCCAAAGGCCTGTACCAAGACCTGGACAAACGGCAGCGTCTGGAGGAGCTAGGAGCTGCACTTTACAAAGCAGCATCTGTAGAGAAGTGCACAGAGAAGTAAACCTACACTGGCTGAACCCCCTACTGGCTATCAGAGAAACTGCACCTGACCCTATGGCTGCTTGCTTACATGTCCCACTCTGTTCTCTAGTCCTTGGTAGTATCTCAATAGTCTCAAGTGGCATCCTCTGGCCTGTACACTTCTCTGGTCTCTTCCATTGCGATCCCCACTCTAAGGGATTACAGGTTTTGGCATACTCCTGTCTCTGGTAACAATATTTATAACACCAAAGGTGGCCATTTTGGATATTAAGATACAGCCTTGGTCTGTGATCTGTTTTATAGTCAGAAATGTGTTAATTTAGCTAGAGTAATTTTAACGGCTACAGCAAATATTTGCTCTAATATTACATTTATATTTTTAAATGTGGAAAACACACAGATAATGAATACAGTGATAAGAAGCTAACCTGAAGCTAACCTTTATTAACATCCAACACAAATATAAGTGTATAATTGATACAAGGCCCTTATATGTTCAGAATGTTATTGCCATGTGCATACAAATACTGATTTCCAATTCACAGAATTATATTCAACTTGGCTTCCTTGCATTACCTTATATATCCTTAGTTGATTACTGAACAAATTGTCCAGGGCTTTTTCAGGTTAACATTTAGGCCCATAGGGTCATGAACTTTAGCTGCTGAAGAAATAAAATGCTCTAATACCGTAATTAGTTTTTATTGTTTTTGCACTTTGCCTGAACTGTTGACGACAATATCTGGTGGCTATAATATGACATTAAACCATACTAAAATTATTGAAGTATACTGTCTATCTGTATCTATAGCAATAGAGAGAAAATATTATATTTTGTCTGACCCCTTCTCGTCCTATCCTTGGTCACTTCCCTATATCCACTTCTCATTGCCTGCACCCTTTTAACGAATGACCTATAACAGCCTGTGCATTGCCAGAATATTGCAGGTTAAAAATCTCCATAGTTTGCATAACAATGGTAAAAATGGACTAAAGCACTTGTAAGAGTTTATATGTACTGTAATGGTATTTATACAGTACATCTGTATAGTAGGCTATATACCATAAGTACATTTATATATAGATATATACATATATGCCTAAGAAGATTTAGTTATGTCTTCCATTCTCCACAGACAGAAATGCAACATTACCAAAATCAGCCCTGATGCCAGTATGTTGAAGAAATTGGTCCAAGATCGGAGCTGCCATCCAGAGCTCCGAGACATCCTGGAGACCCTCCTACATTATCTCACACAGGAGCTGCCCACCCTGGCACGTATACGCGAACATGTTCACAGTCCACCTGTTGCAAACACGAGGACGTGCGAACGGCCTGCACTGACGTCAGACGCTACAGTAAAGCTGACTCGACGTCAGTCCACGTCCCCGGAGGCTCAGCTGACGGGCGGTGATGCGAATCAAACAGAGAGTGACGCTGGCAGGAACACACACACGGTGGTCCCAGGACATCCCAGGACAGGAGGAAGACCGAAGGGAGGTCAAACGGCGGGGGATAATACACGCCGACGCCTCACGTCATTCCAACTCCTTCAGGCTAAATTCACGAGGTCTACACCCAAGCCCCCTGTCACCCGCCATCGGCAGGTGGGGGCTTTACCTTTCAAAGTAAGAGGTGAAGGAAATGAGAGCCAGAGAGAAGACGCTGAGCCCGCCACACACGCAGGGAATAGGCAGCCAACCAACAAAGAGCGAAGGCTGAAGCGAGGGAGCAGTGTGAAGGATGTGGTCGCCAGGTTTGTCAAAGCTGATCAAAAAGAAAGGGGTGTAGATGTGCGGGGACAACCGCCGAGTGTTAGGTCGATGGGAAGAGGACCCCTCCTGTCATTGTTAAAGGAGAAGTTTGAAACCATGGCAACTGTACACCAGGGAAGTCACTTCAGAGGTTCAAATGACCAGGCCTGTGGATGGGTAATATCGAAAGGTTGCGTTGAGCAGATAGTGTGTTCCTGTGAAAGCAAGCGACAACAAAGTCAAACGGTTAGTGAACAAACACTGCTGAAGCAAAACAAAAGCAAATCCGTCAGAAAACAACCAAAAGAAAACGGATCATCTACAGACGGACATATGCAAAGGTCAAAGGAGCAAGGTCTGCATGTTCTAACAGTACACATTTCAAACAATGGTAACCAAAATACCCAACAAAGTCCCTTAGGAGATGCGAGGAACCCTATATCAGATCAGGTTCATGGTTCAGCAGAGGTCATTAACAGATGGCACAATATGGACAAGGATGTAAAGAGTCAGAGTTCAGAAATGGATTTTGTGAGTGAACAGAAGCACTCTAGAGACGAACATGTGAGGCACCATAGATCAAATCAGGTGGAGGCTCATTGTTCATTGACAGATGTAAACAAGAGCTCAGAATGGCATTGTATTATTGAAAATGCAGTTCAGGAATGCCATAGTAAAGCTCAGACTTTGCAATATGGTGTTGTATCTCCCATCTGTTCCACTGCTGTTGAGGAGTGGTCTTCCCCAGAGGCTCAGAAGCTTTCTCCCCAGATACAGGAATTGGTGAGCTGCTATGTGGCTCCCAATCAGCCCTGCTCCACCCCTGCTATAGAGTCCTCTCCCAAACAGGAGTCTGTGGCAGTTAAAAACATTACCACAGTCATGTATCCTAGACCACACCTTATTACGTCACATAAAAAGGAAAAACACATTCCTGACGTGGTCCTACAATGTTCTTCCATGGAGGACAGCACACTTGAACCCCTCAATGGTGTTAACAAAGAGATTTACAAGAAATCCCCTATAAACGAGGATCTGTATACAAACACAGAGCACAACCCTTTAATAAACAGGGCAGAGAGAAAGACAGACCAACCTCAAACTATGATCATGTTGCCCAAGTACCTCATCTCACGTGTTTATGGATCAGAGGATCTACCCGATCTGGTGCAACCAGCAGCCAGGTCTAAGGAGATCACCACATCGCCTTCAAACTGTCACAATACTGTGACTGCTATTAATACGGCACGCGAGAAAGCATGGCATCCAGAAAGCCTTCATTCACACGTTGCAAAGGGAAAATCGCAGCATCAAGAACAAGATGGAGAAGACTGGGAAGTAAAGGGGATGTCCACAGACAGGAAAAATATCAATACCTTACAAAGACTTGGAGTCTCTCCACAAGAGGTATTGGTTGACGGGGGCAACACCACGGCACTAGTTGTTCACAGTGAGCTAAATGCAGAGGGAGCTGCAGGTGAGCAATATCAGGACCAAGAGCAGGATAGGGATGGAAACGAAGGACAACCGCTGCACAAAGACACAGGAGATATTAGTACATTGACTAGAACCTCTCAAAGTGACACGTTTATTGAGAGAAGGAAGGCCCTTCCAGTTACTGTTCATAGTGAACCTCAGCTAGGCAACCAAAATGAAAGACCAAAGTATGTTACGATAAGCTACGGTGATCCATCAGTCAAACTTATGTACAAACCTAAAATCATCCGTTTCACTGACACATTTAATTTTTAAGTCTTCACCATTAAATTCAAAATGAGGCATATCTCTAATGTACTCTCATTTAATCAGTTTGACTATTGCTTGAATAAACCATTTCAAGGGCATTTACATATGATGGCAAACAACACTGATAACCTCAAGGTAACCTCTACAATCGAGCCACACATTTGTTCTAGTAATTTATGATAATGTGCTTGATAATATTTAGCTACAATAAAATATAAGAATACAACATTGTACATTTTTTTTAACTTCACTTAATTGAGACACAAAACGCAAAATATTGAAAATAAATGATTTCAGTATACTGATACTTGAGAAGGCTGACCAAATGCTGAAAATTAAACATTTACACATGCAACATGAAATGAAAGCTGTAGAGTTGACGCTATAGTAATGTAATGCCAAACACATCGTTACAGAATATAATCAATATTCGAAACTCATTGCCCTATATTCATATATAAAATATCTTCAGATTCTGATACTTGCTTTTAGTGATGATAAGAAAACCCATTTCCCTGTGGTGAATTATTCCACAGAATACCCCAGTGGTTTTGTGACGTGTAAAATCATTAGTGACATATAAATGTTTGGATTATTTTCCATTAATTTAATGATATTTTCTTAGTTAATGTAATATTACAATAGGCTAGTCATTGAAGGACATATAGGCAGGCTTATCATAATTAATATGCAGAGCTTTTATCTTGAACAATTTTCAAATACTAGAGTAGGGTACTACAAGGAGAAGGTTGGTTAGACAGTGATGCTTACATGCCAACTCTTGGGCTCAACCACATGATCTTCCATTTCTGAGTTACCGAGACCACTATCCTGCCCCATAATCACATTACCTTTATGGGATTGGTTAAAACCTGGTTAAAACTGACGACTCAATAATTACAGATTAAAAGTATCTTCAATGTCTGCTGACATCAACCACAAATGTGTGGGATGTATTTTGTTAGGCCTAAATTATCCTTGCTCGTGACAGTATGTCTCCCATAAACTTGAGGACAGTGTACAACGATAATACTGCTGTTATTATTGTGGGAAACACTTGATATACAACGACAAGAATATGCCATTAATGGTCAGGCCACTACCTATCAGAATCGTATTGGTCCAAAGGAGAGATGACCCGCCTACGTACGGAAGAGGGCGGTCGTATTTGCCATTTTAAGTTTTGATTGACGTGTCATATTATACGTCAGCACCTGTTTGCACACTCCTACTGGCTCTTATCATTTATATTTTTAGTAAAACATTTTACCGGACGTGAAAATAAAAATACATTTTGTTCTGCTGTGTTTATTATGGCCTGTGTCGAATTTGTTTGCAGTTGAACCAGCAAGTCAGAGCAACGTGAGCCAGCAACACTTTTCTCTGTTCGCTCGTACGCTGGAGGTGGGCTGCTGTGTAGTGCGCACGCATGGAGAAAGTTAGAACAACTGATCCTACTTTGTGCGTTTGCTTTCTTCATGTTTGGAATACAAGATAGCACGTTTCACGTGGCAGAACAAGGTGGCTGTATAAGACTCTAAAAGGGATTTTTGCTAAAATCGGCGGTCTGGAAGAAGGAATGGAAAAACGGGAAAAAGCCACGAACGGGATCCGCTCGCCTCCTAGTATGCTTGGGTCGCCCAGCGGTAGCGCAAAAACCCGAATGGATAGGTAACCTTATTTTAGTCAGCTGTGTGTTAATGTGTGTTTTATTTATAACAGGATTATTGCATTGCAAATAGAAGTATTGTCACATTTTCACCTAAAGTGTTTCCAAACACACATAATGTGGGGTTTTGGCTGTGTTACGTGGCGGGTCATGGTCATACTTTTCTAACACGCAATAGCATTTAGTATCGTACAAACGAGGCAGGTGTTCTATTGAAAGAAAACACCGCGATAACATGGAGGGATACCTGGAATTCAGGCACAATTGGGATAGCGTCGATTTGTTTGGTTGGTTCCCCTATTTGTACACAGATGCACTAACATTTGCATGTTTTTGTTTCCATGTTGCATTATTCACTTGCAGTTATTTGCTCAACTCTGTCTAAACAAGTCGATACAATATGTGTAGTGTGTTCAGTAGGCTGCACTATTGACTGTCCTACTTCCTGTGCCTAAGATGCATTCTTAAGCTTCAAAGCAGATTATAGTAGCCCTAGGCTATTACATAAGCCTGTTTTTAAATAACTGTGGAGCCATACCCTTCTATTCTTTTATCTACAGCCAGGTAGGCTAAGTAGGCTACATGTTTCTGTACATTGAATGACATGGAATGGAGTAGGCCTAAATGAAATGTGATATCCAGTGAATAGGCCCACCAATGTTTAGACAGTATGTTATCTTGTATTTGTGCTATTGTTCCAGTGTGGATCCCTATGGTTTTGAGCGCTCAGAAGACTTTGATTATGCGGCATACGAGGATATTATGTCGGAGTACATGGTTGTGCTCACCAGGCGAACAATCAAATGGTCCAAAATGCTCAAAGGGAGAAGTAAGGTGGAAAGAAATATCAAATGTGAGTTACACGAGCTGCACACACACAACACCTTTAGGCCTGGCTGGCAGGCATACTTTTTGTCACTTTTTGTTTTGCTCATGAAGAGGTGTGTGCACCTCCCTTTCAGTGAAGCGTTATGTACGTAAAGGCATTCCAAACGAGCACAGAGCGCTGATCTGGATGGCAGCTAGCGGAGCTGAAGAGCGGATGCATAAGAACCCAGGCTACTATCAGGCTCTTCTGGAAACTCAGCACGACCCCAAGCTAGTGGAAGCCATCCGCACAGGTGTGACAGCCTCTCACTGGCTGTATACGCTCTGTTTATTTCTATTTAATTTGAGTCCATCCACAGCATGATTTGGTTAACTAGAGGTTTTGGCAGAGGTATCAATCAAAAGTATTGTCAGGTGTTCAAACACGGATGTGTGTCCACCTGCTTAGCTGCATATACCTGTCATATCTGCTTTTGCCTTGTGGAACATTTGCAATGTTGACAAAGTACAAGAAGGCTTGTTTACGTAAATGCTTGGTGTTAATTTTTAAATGGTACATTAACAATGTATGTCTACAGTTTAATTGTATTCTGTCATTCAGAGGTTTAGATTAATGTGGTCAGCAATACATACCCTTTCATGCTAATTAATTGAACTTTCTCTTGAACACCTTTTTATAATGCCTATTAACACATGGCCTCTTCACCCAGACTTGAACCGAACATTTCCAGACAATATCCACTTTCGCAAAACCTCCAACCTGTGTTTCCTGAAACCGCTTTACAATGTGCTACTGGCTTATGGACAACACAATCCAGCTGTAGGCTACTGTCAGGTGGGAACCGTCAACAAACAGTACATTTCAATGTATTTATATTCTTAGTCTTTATTGATTTTGTGTGTGTGTGTGTTTGTTTACCACGGCATCTCTGATTTTAGGGAATGAACTTCATTGCCGGGTACCTGCTCCTCATCACAAAGGATGAGGAAAAATCTTTCTGGCTAATGGCGGCTCTTCTAGGCCACATATTGCCAGGTTTGTGTATAGAGCTACGGCACTAATCACAGTGTATCTGTTTAATAAATAACCATGTAGGAATTCACATGGTCATGGTCTTTCAATAGCTTAGGACCTCTTACGTCTCTTCACTTAAAGACACATCTTTATTTGGTGTGCTTATCAAATACTGTCTGTTTCTCAATTCCAAGAAGGCTAGGAACGTACTTGTGATCTTGAGAGGTACGTTCTTGCCAAGTGTCCTTTATGAGAATGGTCTGGAACACGAGGACAGATTTAGATAGAGATGCATATTCTTGTTTATCACTCTTGGCTGTAGCCAATATCTTGGGCTCATGGATGACAACGCTGGTACCAGTATTATCAGCGCAAAATGGTATACGCCTTTGAGCGCTTGATAGCCGGCGGGGTATCATGACTGTCTCGGTCTGTTAGAGGGACTTTACATCTACGAAATCGTTGTAGCAAATTTTTAACTAGACTCCATCTTGATAAATCGACCACAGATTTGAAGTTAAAACACATATATATTATCGCTTCAAAAACCCTTAAAACAGCATTTCATGACACAATAACCATAGTATTTTAAAAAGTACTATAGCTAGTTTTGTTGCGTGTTTTCTCGACTGCCATTGCCACTTGTTGATTCGAAATGCATTCTGGGATAATCCTCTGACAAGCTCACAAAAGTCACTACTGGATGCATCCTTGGTAAAAACCAGGTACACTTCTGAGTATTTTATCCATTCTTGGCTAGATGCAGATGTGTGAATTGAAACAGTACTAGGTCTCTTTCACATGCAAAGAAGAATCATTTCCCATCCCAATTTCATTCTGCTTACGGTCCTTACGTACGTATTACGGTGGGGTAATGAGTGCTGCAGACATAGGTACTACACAGGTGCTACACTACAAAACTTTAAAAGTTGGCCCCTCATCCCTCCGATAGCAATGATCAATTTCTTCTTGAGGTCCTCGTCTGCTGGAAAGCAATGGAAACTAAGATATGGCTGTTTTCTGCTAGAATTGGTACTTAAACGTACGCAACAATCATAGAACTGTGAGCCCTCCTATTCGTTTACAGCATTTTCAATACGTATACAATCCGACTGGAAGCATTGATGCGCTTCAGCTCGCTGTCGTACCCCGGAAATGTGAAAAAGGCTCTTGTCTGTGAATGATCACGTTTCACAAGTCCGCAAGAACAGAAAAGAATGCAAATTGAGAAACAGACAGTGTAAAGCAGAGCTACTCAACCCTGGTCCTGCATGTTTTAGATGTCTCCCTGCTCCAACCCACCTGATTGTAATGAATTGCTCGTTAGGATCAGGTGTATTGGAGCAGGGAGACATCTACAACATGCAGGGCAGCGGCCCTCCAGGACCAGGGTTGAATAGCCCTGCTGTAAAGCATGGCCAACAAACCAGACAAAGCACAAGACCCGATCACATCTAGAAAGAGTACAATACTTACAAAGGACAGTCACATGCTTTTTTTAAAACCTTTTTTTCCATCTTATGGACATTTAGAAACAAATTAGTATTATAGTGTTTATAGTATGACAGTGATGTGTTTTTATTAAATATGGACTAAAAGTAATTTAAAACTTGCTGTGGCAGAGTGAGAAGTGACCCTACAAAAAAAAACATTTTTCCAATTACAAATTAAATTCTCTGGTAGCATAATTCCTTAGCCTTTAGTAGCATTAATATGTGCTTATTTCTGTTTGTGGTGCTCAGACTACTATAGCCCAGCCATGCTGGGGCTGAGGATGGACCAGGAAGTGTTGGGGGAGCTTGTGAAGGTGAAAGCCCCTATGGTGTGGCAGACCATGTTGGAGAACAATGTTATGTGGAGTCTGGTGGTATCTCGTTGGTTTATCTGCCTCTTCATCGACATCCTGCCTGTTGAGGTAATGGTGTTGCCTGCTGATACCTTTGCTAATGATGGTTTTCCATGTTGTCCATACAGGCTGCTTCATACTGTAGCCTCTATGCTCTGAGGTCTCCTATCTAAACATCCCTCCCGATGATGTCTTTGAGTCGTATGCTAGAGATGTAGCATCTTCGCTAAACCTTGTAGAAAGCCTTTTAGACCAAAGCCAAGATACATACAGTACATTTATGTTATGTATGCCACCCATTATTATAAACCTTTTCATTTGTCAGATGAGCTTTAAGACAATTTGAATACAAAACATTTTGTCAGATTACATTTACATTGGAATATAATTGGTGCCATCGTATTACATAGTTCAATCTGGAATCGTGCTTGGCTTGTTGACATTAACGCTGTAATGGAACCACAGGATTTGTGGTGGGTGTCAGCATCATTCTCCTAATGCCATGTTGTTCCTCTGCAGACAGTTCTGAGGATTTGGGATTGCCTCTTCTACGAGGGCTCCAAAATCATTTTCCGTGTAGCTCTGACCCTGATTCACCACAGCCAGGCTGAATTTCAGCATGCTCGCTCCCTTCTGGATGTATGCCAGATCTTTAAGCAGATCACCCGTGGGCCATTTGTTGATGAATGTCACACTTTCACGCAGGTAAAGCATTCATAATTGTGAGTGTGTGGAAAGTCGTAAACCAGGTCAAGTATCCTTGTGCCTTGCCGGGAAAACTTATTTGTGAAAATATCATATTTGTGAGACACACAAAAGTTTGCTATTTTTTATATTTCTAATTTTCCTTCACATTGTACTTTCGCATAGTACATAATTACTTCTAAAACAATGCTTTCCCTTAAATATATCTCCACACATACTAAAAATGGTTTTGTCACACAATGGTAAAGTCCAATTAATTTCCAACCAGCCACAGCTGCCCTGCAGTAAGCTTAAGCTCAGAAATAGCCAGAATGCCCAGCGACTGGACTTTAAAGACATCATAAATGAGTTGGCTGTGGAGTTTTAATTTCAGTTAAACAGAAGAAACTGGAATTAATTAGTTTTTTTGGACATGGTTTTCTTGTGCGGTGAAGAAACAGTACAGTGGGTTTCTTTCATTCATTCAATGCATCACTATTGTGTAAATAGTGAGACCGTGCTTAGAAAGTCTATAGGCATATATAACACTGCACTAACTGTTTGATGCATTAAGAGTGAATGCGGTTACTGAACAATGGTGCTTTTATTAACAATAGTTCATATTTTCATTTCTAATGTATATTATAATTATGTTTGAGCCATTCAAACAAATGTATAAATCGGTTTTCGATTGGACAACAGTTTTCAAATGGAGCACTAAGGTTGGGAATGACAGCACATCACTAATATGATTTATGTTTGGTTATGGGGCTGCCCTAAGTGTATTTTGACCAAATATTGAGAGCTCTTTAGCCATGTGTAAATAGTGTGTGCTTGGCAGATCATATATTGTCCCTGGTCACAAGCAAGACATGGCTGGCCTCTTTACAGTACATTCAGTAATGAAGGTATACTTCTTTCATCAGTTAGGTTCTGCTCAAAAAAAGACCAGACAGGCAGGATTTGTATAGAATGGTTTGCATATGTGCTAGAAACAATTCTGACATTTGACATCTGTATGTAGAAGTTCCTCGCCTTTTGACCGAAAGACTTGACCTAATGGTGCCCTGACAACAATGCTGTTTGAAAACACATCCCATGAGTGACACTTTCTTTTCTAGAAAATCTTCACAGAGCCAGGAGGTCTCTCCAAGGCAACTATATCCAAGCTCAGGGAAACGTGTCGTGCCCGCATCATCGCAGAGGAGTCCTGACCACTGACTTGTGTCAGTCAAGCACACTGTAACATTTCAAGGCCTTTTTCTCTCTCTTTAACACTCCATTGTCTCCTTCCCGCTTCCTGCCATGGCCTTAGTGGCATGGACCTGGGCAATTTAACACTTACGATTCTTACATTGAAGGTACACTGCCCGTGCATCATATGGGCTTTACCAAGGATGCTAGCCAATACAACTGTGAGGAGCACTCAAGTGCAGGTGTTCTCACTCTTGCTGCAATCAACCAAATATCATTGTGGTCTTGAAAACCACACCTGCTCTGTTGGTTATTAAGAATATAGGGCAGAAATGCAGGTTTCTGCAGGAACTATAGCACAAATAAGGAGTGTACCTTGTAACTGCAAAACCTCACGTGCACTTTTTTTTTCTCTGAACATGACTGACTTTAGTCACACTGATTATACTACATTTAGTGTCTTTAAACACTGCGTTTCTGTAAATAATATTTATTAGTACTGATAGACATAGAAATGTATTTTGTATTTAAGTAGTTGCAAGATAATTTGTAATTAAATTATGAATGTAGCATAGATGAAGCCTTTTGTTAAATGAGCTAGAAATCCTGTAGATTTCACATTTCATGGTGCAATTTGTCTTAAAAAAAATTGTTTTCTTGTGAAATTGTTCACATGCATAACGATGCAATTTGCTTCAGGCATAAGAAGTAGCACAGATGAAGTGTGTCCGTAGGTTTGATTTGCTGCAAACTTAATGGTCAGGTGAGGTGGCCTATTTAATACTTTTATATACAGTATGAGTGTATATTTCTGGGACAGAGTTTAGAGTTTGTAGTATCTCTACCCTGTATTGAGCAGCTCAGCATTGCCTGTCTGGTGTTGGGGTACACATTTATAGTGTAATGTGAAATGTGTGCACAATTAAAATATGGACTATTTTCAACCCCCTAAAATGTTGTAGCTCATTTATTCTTTTATTAGACTGGTATTTTGGAAAATGCCAGGAAATCCATGCTAATTCATGTCTAATAGGGGGGTTTAACTGCATTTAAAGGTCACAGCTTAAGAAAGAGACACAATTTATTTATCACAAGTATTTCCAAGCATGTAACAATGAATGGTATTTAAAAAAAAGTTTTTTTTTGTTGTTGACTACATTAATGTGTAGTAGAAAATGCAATTAAAGTAGTTCCTAGGAAAAATATAAACATTCATTCAATTACACAATTAGTGACAATTGTATGATAAATATCTCAATTACAGCATCTGAACAAAAATATGCTGTTAGCTAAGAAGTGTAGGCTATTTGTATATCCATGCAAATTTAATTTTATAAATGGAAGCAATTACCGTACATACTATAAAATCACATTCGATATTGGCTACAATCCATGAGTTTAAAACCACATTTTCATTATTTACTGCCAAATAAGGGATTTGTTTTTCTTTCCCATAATGCTAAAGTTAAAAATGTGTTATACTTTGAAACTGCAGCAGCCTATATTATATGAAACTTAAAACTATGGCTTCAGTTTTAAAACTTAATTATATATTATTTACAAAATAGAAATAAGTTATTGAAGCATAATGTATCACATTGAAACATTTTAAGAGCAGAAAGGGCTTATAATACAACAAAGGTTCAATATTGCTTAAAACTCTTTTGTAACAAAGGCGTGAATCTGAAAACCTGCATTTTATTTGTCCCCTCGTACACGTGTGCGTTATAATGTAGCACCTGCAGACTGACACATGTACTGTGTGTGAGTACAGTATACGCATGTCGTTGTTAGACAAGGTGACATTCAGATGGTCTGGTATCCAACATGGCTCCTCTTCCTTCCAATGAGGTAGGCTACAAGGACAATGAGCACCAGGCCAGACAGGGCTGCTCCCACTACGATGGGGACCAGCATCTGGTCCTGGTCCAGTTGACACTCCTCCGCTGCACGGTGACAGAGGATGTGGCGGTAGGGAAGGAACGTTGAAAACGTTACTGGTGCATACAGCCGGGAAGTCTCAAATAACTGCTGCTGTGACATTCCTCTCAATTATATTACACGCTGATGTCATTGGAAGGACAATTCAGGCCTACCTGTAGCAAATTGGTTGGTAGTGACCCCAAAGGGCTGGACTTGCAGTCTGAATGTGTTGAGAGAAAATGCTGGTACTACAACTAGAGTTTGCTCCGCATTACACATGTACGAGCGGCCTAATGCACTCCGCAGGTAGTCCAGACTTCTGTTACTGAGTGAAAGAGGAGCTGGAGAGAGAGAGACCAACAGGAAGAAATAACAGGGTAGGCTTTAACCTGATCAATGTGAATGGCATCGTTGTGTTGAAGCACATTACGTGAACATCGACTTACCAGCCATATCAGGCCAATCGACTACCAGTGTCAGGCCACTCAGGTGATACTTGTTGGTCGTGGAGTTCTGTGGACAAAAGAACACCGTAAGGAATGGGACGGGCCAGTATATAGGCCACACAACACAACACAACACAACAGCAGTGGAGTTACCAGAGCAAAACTGAAGGTGAGGTTGACGGTTGGCTGCTGCATCAACACTAAGGTAGCATTGCTGGCTTCACATGACCCTGAGATGGCTGTCTGGTTAGGATTCACGTTTACAATAGTCTGCACAGTCTGGCAAAATACACAGGAAGATGCCTGTCAGTTTAGCAGAATCAGTCCTTACCTTCCCCATCTGGAAAGGTAAGGGTTCGAGCCGAGGACATGGCATGCCTGTCTGCTCCTTGTAATTGCACTCATTGTGAGTCATTTAGGATAAAAGCACATGCTAAAATTACCTAATTGTATAACGTGTAGCAAACAATAATAGTGTTATTGCTCATCATTTTACCTTATTCTGAAACTGAGACATATGGGTGACATTGAGTTGCAGTCCCATGCGAGCCAGGAGGCACGCAGTGCCGTTGCTGTTGGTCAGGAAGTAGGTGCCAAGCTCGGGCGTACCCGGAGGTGTCGGACCTGGGGCTGGGGTCGGGGTGGTTGTGCTAACAGGAGGGGGTGCAGCTGTGGTACTGACTTGGTCCATAGTGCAAACACTTTCTGTGAGGGAGACATGTTGGAAAGACTGTTCATACATTACTTACTAACTAACTCACTGGCTCACTCACGCACACACACCTGCAGGGCTGAGGTCTTCTCCAGGCATGTAGGCCTCCATCTTCATGTCCGAGAAAGTGACGGTTGCTCTACCCAATCTGAACAAGGCAGGGCTTACACAGCGGTAAGTTGTGTTGATCGCCGCTGAGATCCCCACGGAACCTGAGACCACGATGACCACATCTAGACGCAAAAGAAATGGTTAGACAACATAAGTGTGTATTTGTAACGGGTCCGTCCCACACTGGACCTCGAACCCAGGGCTCCAGCGTCTGTCGCTAAAGTATCGCTTGAGGTGTCCCAGAGTGAGGTTCACTTCAAGTGGCTCTATAATATTATTTACCTTCTGCCACTAGATGGCACACTAAGCATCAACATCTCAGACTATAATGAATGCTTCATGGGCCACACACACACACAGTTTACTTTCTGCCACTAGATGGCACACTAAGCATTAACATCTCAGACTATAATGAATGCTTCATGGGCCCCCCACACACACACACACACACAGTTTACTTTCTGCCACTAGCACAGTAAGCATCACCATCTGAAAGAAACGCTCCGTGGGTCCCACACACACACACACACGCGCGCGCACACACACACACACACACACACGCGTGTGCACAGTAGGCCCAGCTATGTAAACAAAAGAGAGGAGCTGGGATTACAACACAAACAAAAGTGTGATGTCATTCCCTGCTCAGTACACCATTACTCCACTATATATTTACATTGTAAATAGATGTTTGCTGCTATAATAATGCTAACAATATATAGAGATAATTTAAAGGATGAATATGTAATTTGCTTCAGAAGCACATTTAGTAATATTTCTTGAAATTCTCTTTACACTCCGATAGCAATGACAAAATTAAATGCTCTGACAATACGATTAGAAATATCCGTCATCTGTGTGAAAACCGCGCACAGTCATAAAGTTCGGACCGAACTCAGCGATTAGCTGGTCTAACTGTCTGTCTGCATGAGCTACGTTCTTGCGCGTACTCTGCTTAATTGTGCACTATCGTGACCGCGGATCACTACTCATAACAAACATACTAAAAAGCGTTAGCTTGACAGGTGTGCGTAATAACAATAGTTATTTTTACATTCATTATTATAATGTTTGGTGTACTTTTCTTACATTTTGAGCCATTTCTTATCAGTACCGGTAGTCGAGATGATGTGCTCTTTTGACAAATGCTACTCCGGTGGACGGTGGACTCATCCTATTCATTGCGCGTTCACGTGTATTGGAGGCGTGGTTTA
>JAOEGT010048462.1:0-20324 GCA_025447795.1 Speoplatyrhinus poulsoni
TTTGGGGTCCCTTGCTGAAGCTGCTGCCCCCGCGACCCGACTCCGGATAAGCGGGAGAAGATGGATGGATGGATGGAAGAAACCCAATCGCACCACTCCAGTGGTATTTCTAACGTCTATGATAAAACTGAAAGTGGAACCATCGTTAACCCCAGTACAATACCGAGCAGGTCACATCCCCTATCCTCATCTCCAAATCCATCTTCCTGTTGAGCAAGACTGTGAAAGCTCATGTCCAACAGCCCTCTGTGATGGCAATGGTTCTCATCTCCTACAAATCACACCGACAAATGTATTACTAAACTATTATATATGTCAATGGTGCATTTGCCTATTAGTAGGAAAACTGTTTCTTACCAAAATCCCGTAAGGTCAAAAAACTGTTTCCATAGTCTTCTTTCAGAGTGATTTCATCTGTCCTACTCTGGTTCAGTGAAAAGTCCCCAGCATCTAGGCCTCTGGTGTCCCACAATTAAGAATAATAGGTTATGGACCATGGGAAAGGATAAATGTTCTTACCAATTACGCTTTGATATCTTTAGGCTGAAAAATATTATTACCCTGTTAAAGTAAGGAACAAAGATAAATGAAGAAAGAGTTTTGGGAGCCAATGAGGGAGGTGACAACACAGTACCTACCTGGGGTTTGGTAGCTGGGTATCAAAATCAGCAAACTCTTCAATCAAGGTGATGGCTTTGAGTGTTGCTTCGAGGCCCTCAACGGGAAGATCAGTCTGTTCTGGTAAGTAAATACAGATGACAATGCTTTTAATATCAAGAGCGCACTATTCAGATGTGAATAATTTGGAAACAGCCCTGTTGTAGTTTTCAGGGGTGACATAAATAAATGTCACTATTATCGTGTGGGTTTTTTACCTTTAAGGTAGGCAGCCTACTGTATACAGTATGGCTATTATATTGTGCTGTATGTTGAAATGGTTACAAAGATTTGTTAGAAGACTATAGAAAATGTGTTACCTGGCCTGAATGACACTTTGATTTTAACCAGCGCTTCATTGCAGTCTGCGAGGAGGTACTTGGTCTTTCTAGAGTAGATCCGAACTACTCCTAGAAGTAAGTGGCCAGATGACCGTAGGCCAATTTTCATCTGGAAGATTGCAAGCACAGGAGACATTACATAGATGATAAATGCAAGGTAGTGCACAGTATTTGAGAGACATACGTAAATGTACTGTATATGAGAATGAGAATCCAGCTGTGCCAATTACATTACCATATGCTAATTTATAATTTAATGCTTTCTTTATTTCAGACCCATAGCCCCTACGGTACCATACTGTGCGTTACAACAAAAAAAAAATACTAACGCATAGGCTACATAGGCGTACATGATACAAATGTCTTCTGCGTACCTTTGGGGAAATTATGTCTTTGATGGTGGTTTCCAAATTGCAGTCAAATACATGAGCCTTTGTAATTTTCCTTTCCCAGTGCGCTGCTAACCATATTTTGGCTAGTGGTCCCCGCTTGGATGTGAATAGTTGCGTGTAGAACATCATAGTGCTACGGTACCGTTATGTTACCTGTGTGAAGAAAACAATCCATCATTTAGTTCATTATGTCCATAAGAAACAACACATAGACATCGACTAAACTGACATATACCTATTTACACAGATACATTGAACGTGTATTATTTATACTATGATTACTTACCCAGCTAGCTAGATATAACTTATATCGAATTAACAAAAATTGCCGCGTTTTGAAACTTTTCCTCGCGCGTGACGTGAGTACGCGGCAATAGGAAAAATTTTGTTTTTATTTTCAATGTCAAGCGAACTCAGCTCATCGAACATATATCAATCAAATAGTGTAGGCTACATAGCATGTTATCCAAATGTATTTATTCCTCCAAAACTATCCAAATGCACGTCCCACCCACCTAACTTTGCCAAATACAGTCACGTGATTCATTAGCGCAGTATTTGTAATCACTGAGGAACTTTTCCACGTTTATAGTGCTGAACTAGTGTCTACTCTCATTGTCAGCTGTTCAACAGTAGTAGCCTAGTTTCCTATTTAACACAAAGCTTACCTCAATGTAGGCCTATGTTAGAGAATTTGATAGTCAAATATCTCGTTAAATTAGGATATTAGGCAATCTAAGAAGTTTGTATTTACTAATGCATGCTAGGCAAATTATCAACAGGAGGGGGCAGTGTCACTCCATTTCTTTTAAGCAAATTAATTTTCTTACTTTGTTAATGTGTTAAAATAGATATATTTTTGTGTCTAGTTTTGTGTCTTTCGCTAAGTCACTAAGTAACTCATGTTCACATACATTTTACTCTATATGGAAGCATAACTTCAAATCCAAATTGATACAAGGATGACGAGCATAATAATATATAGACACACCAAAATGTATTTGTGTTTTGCTCTGTGTACTGGGTGCTTGTGGTGATAAAGAAGCAATGGAAAAACTGTTTTAAGCAGTCGATCATGACTGATATAGCCTATTTATGAAGAACGGGTTAAATTTCCATCGCTTATACCAAGGTTTTCAAAAGAGACAGCACAGAATTATATAGCTTTACAGTACAGTTGACTATGGCTTTTCATTGTAGATTTTACTTTGTTATTATCGTTTGTTGTATAGGGACATGGGAGGGCTCCTGCAATATACCTTGCAGTACCATACAATATGTATACAGATGTTTTTGTGTGTGTGGACCCCAGGTAGAATAGTTGCTGCCTTTGTAGCTACTAATGGGCATCCGAATAAATGAATAGTACATGGTGTATGCAGATACACCAGAGATTTATAGATGGTGGAAGTCTTGGCAAAAATGGCTGCCATGGCAAATGCAGAAGGAGGTAAATGAGTGGAATCTGTAAAGGCTGCTCACATGGACACCAGAGCGTTGGGGGTCCAGGCACCCAGAAAAATATGCACAACACATAATATACAAAAATACTAACAACACACAATATACATGAACACTAACAACACACAATATACATGAACACTAACATAAAGGCAGCTAATCAAAATGAAGCTTAAACACAGATAAAGGAAAAATCAATATTCCCCTGCAGTGACCGCCTGGCCTGCTACTATTAGTACTATGGTACCCTCTGACCTTGACGATGTGAATGTACGTGTTGGTGGTGTTGGTTTGGGGCGACACCTGCTGCTGAACGGCCTGACGAGAGCCCCGCACCGTCAGCAGAATGGCAAGAGCAGAAAATGACAGCAGCGCAAAGCAGAACAGAAAGAAGGGGATGATGTACGACATGGCCGACAGCTCGAGGTTGGACGGGTACCAGTTGATGCAGCAAGCCGTGCCTTAAGACTCGGCACTGTAATGCCCCCATTCAGGGGGACTACAGTATGTCAAACACACAGGTGTAGCACCACAATCCTGCCACCATGAGGCAGGCGTGAGCAGGAGAGAACTTGTTACCTTGAGGAAAAAAAGACAACAGAAGCTGTTATTGTGTGTGCCATGATATTAAAAGCCCCTGTACACTAGCAGGTATCTTCAGTCAATTTGTTTGATTAGCCTACACCTCATGTAGAAGTTGGGCGGAGCTATGCTGAATATGGTCATATGCCAACCCTAAAGAAGGGGTCAGTAGCCCCAACCGTAAAAGATACAACAACACCTGATATACTGTAGGAGAGTCAGAGTTAATCATGATGGGTCTGTACACACCCAAACAGAGAAAAGGTGCATTAACGAAGGCTAAAAACACAATTGTGTGGGACAGGGGCTTTAATTCTGTGACACATTTCAATTATAGGAGTGATTATTTGCAATAAATGACCCCTCAGACCTGGGAAGCAGACCTGCAGACAAGCAAAACAAAGGACAGGACTGTGAGGCTTGTCAAGCCACACAGGCCAAACAGTACCCCATACATATCACAGACTTTACAAGGGGTTTCACCAAACAGCCACCTGGAGAGAGAGAGGGGGGGGGGATCATTCAAACTAGGTTGGAAATAGTAGTCTGCAATATGCAGCGGTTATGAAATGTTTATGGCTGTTTATAGAACTGTACATGTTGTATTTATATGCTATTAAATAAAAATGTTGTAGGTCAACAAGTCTGGTATAACCGCTACCATTGGTAACTAAGGAATGTGCCATGTGTGCAAAAGAGAGAGGGTCATCCCAAGGTCACTGATGGAGAGAATAATAATATAGAACTCTGCAGGCTTTAAAGATATATTGCGATATGCAGCAAGTAGCCCAGGAGAGACAAAAATCCTGGAAAAGCAAAGAGGAGATATGAACACTTAAATGCTCAATTTGGGATGCAACATTTTGACCTTAAGGGATCATTTTGAACTCAATCTCAATGTAACCAAATGTAGAATCCTACTGTATCTGCTGCCTGAGGCGTACGTTTGAATGTGTCACACAGGGTAGCACATGTGGTAGGCTACAGTATGATGTCATTTAATGTAAACTGATCTATTTTCATCTGAGAAATGTGTTACCTTATTTATGGGTTGGGTTGATATTCCTCACACAGAAGGTTTAAATTTATTTGTCCTGTAGCTTCTGCTGTCTGAATAACCAACCTGCCACTTTGGGACTCAATCAAATTGTCTAAATTCATTCAATTCTGACTAAGACTCCATTTGCCACTAAGAAGCATGATGCAGAATACACAAGTGAGCCCGCAAAGGACAGTGTCAGACTCACCACAACACTGGCTATTCTTTAGGATACAAACAAAAGGAATGTGATGTGATGTGTGAAATTGTGGGAATGAATACAAACCTTTGACAATAAAAGTTGTCAGAAGGATTCATAATATAGATGCTGATCTAACGTATTGGGTAAGCTATAACATCTTGTTCCTGGAGTGTGATTATTACAATATGTGGCAGGGCGCCTACAGTAAAGTAGGCAACAGTTTTCCGTTTACCCTTTTATCACTAAAATATAGGCTACTGTTTGAGCCATAATGTGTGCAAATTTCTATATCCTATTTTTCTGTGTCAATACACTTCTCCGTGTGATACAGTACATTTGATATCTATTTTCTCTAGGCTACTTGTTCGCTGCCAGTAGGCCTGTTCCTATTCACCTCACGCCTCAGGTCAAAAAACACTTTCACACAACAGTGGGCTCATCTCTTGCAAATCTGTCATTGTAATGGCTGTTTGTTTATAGTAGGGATATATTCACAAGGTCAGCAGGAGCCAGACTCACAAAACATGTTCAGAGATAGTAAGACAGACAGACAGACAGACAGACAGACAGACAGCCACAGCCAACATTTTGCTTGATGGCCTGTCTCACCTTAACCTGACATGCCAGAGGAATTGTTGTCACATCACGGCGAAATAAAACTGAAGCTCGCGAGACCATCCTGATCTCGCGATGTTTTAGGTTAGTCTCACCTTGGAGATGTTGCAAATCCATTCGTCTTTCTTGACAGACAAGCACTGTCCCCATAAAAAACAAAATGTATTTCATACATTGTCATAGCATGTCAAGTGGTTTACCAAACCCTTTCAATCTCAAGTCCTTGTGCTTGTGAGCGTTAAGACAAATACCTCTCTATTGCCCTCTGGTGGTAATTGTTTTTATTATTTTCACCTGTCTGTCTCCCAAATGAATGATGACTGACAAGTTGCTAATCAAGCTCTTCAACCGTGTTTTAATATGGTGTTTGTATGAATCTGGCTGAGAGAAAAATCTGTAACAATAAAGAAACAAAATGTTTATTTGAATATAAATACGGAGCAGCACAATCATTACAATTAACCTTTACAACAACAACCACAATTTAAAAAAGACATTACAAGACAAAGAAAAAAAAATAAATAACTTGTATAAAAATGTTGTATCTTGGATACCTTTTAGTCTAGTCATATACTACACAGATAAAACTTGATACAAAACAATCATACACATGTAAACATTTTCTCTATCAACTCTAATGAGAACTAGAGAATTGTTTCTTTAGAGTAACAGGCACAGCCTCCATGCCTCCACATGTTGATCTAATGCAGCATCACTGTATCATATTCATAGTTCATATATCAATACGGTGTTCAGTCTTCAGTTCTTACTGTGTTCAAACTAAACTGTTCTAATTTCAGTGCTGGCTTCTAAACCTTTTGCAGTAAACAGTTAGTTCTACCTAAAAGAGGACATTGCTAGAGTGTTCTTTTTTTGTAACTTTTTAGAAACTAAACCACGGTGAAGGTGTCACCTCGTCTTTGGCCTTGGGGACTGTGTTGTCCACTCTCCGCTCTGGACAAGGAGCAGTTCCTGAGGCCATCTCTCAGCTCGGAGAGCTGCTTGGTGTGGCTGTTCAGGGTGCCGTTAACCTGGGAGAGGAGCCCGTCCGACTGCCTCTCCAGCTCCTCCCGGATCCTCTCCAGGTCGTCGGCCACGTGGTTCAGCCCCCTGCAGCGGTCCTCCACGTCGGCCACGCGGCCCCCGACCTCGATAACCTCCTTCTTAACGCCCAGGGCCGTGTTGCGGCAGCCCTGCACCTCCCCAGCCAGCCTCCTCTTCATCTCCGTCAGCTCGGCCTTGAGGCGGCCGAGCCGGCGGTCCCCGGCCCCCAGCATGGACGCCTGGTGGCCCACCAGCTGCACAACGCCCCTCATCTGCTGGGCCAGACGCCCCTCACGCTCCTGCCAGCTGCTGTTGGCTTGGCCCACCTGCCGGGTCACGGCCCCTAGGGACTCTCTCAGGCCCCGCAGGCTGCGGTTGACGGAGCGCACACTGAACCTGAGGATGCTGAGCTCCCCCTGGAGGGAGTCTTTCCCTTCTTCTCCTCCCTGGGGCTCCCTGAGAGCCAACTGCTTCAAGAGGCTCTGCAGGGTGACGTTGAGGCTGGCCAGACCCTCCGCCTGCGCCTCCAAGACCCCCTCCCCCGGCGCGTCTCCCTGGAGAGCAGACGGAGGAGGAGGAGGAGGTGTAGAGGAGGAGCACAGGAGTTGCAGGCTGCTTAGCTGCTCCTGCAGACGCTCCACGTCAGCCTCCAGCCTCCCCTCCGGGGCTGGCGGTGCTCCCCGGCCCTCCGGAGGGGTCTGGGCCGTGACGTTGCCCATCTCCTCCACGGCGGCCAGCAGGCGGCCCTCAAGGGCCCTCAGCTTCCCCTCCAGCTTGGCCTCCAAGCCCGGCTCCCCCTCCACACTGCCCTCCTCCTCCTCCTCCTCCTCATGACTCCTCCCCAGGCCGGTTAGGTTGAGCTGGGCCTCCACGTAGGCCAGCCGCCCGTGCAGGACACCCTCTATGTGGTCCTTGTGTGTCCCCAGCTGAGCCCCCAAGTGTCCCTGGGACTGGTTGAGGCTTGCTACTGACACTTCCAGCAGCCCCACCCGGTCCTCCAGGCCCGTGGCCCTGCCGCAGCAGCCCTCTGTGGCATCCAGAGCTTGGAGCTGGGCCTGGAGGAGCCCCAGCTCCCTCCTCAGACCTGTGGTGCTCTCCTCCAGGACCTCCTCTAGCTGCTCCTGCCCCTGGCTCCGCTCCCTCTGGCACTGGCCAAGCACCTCCCCGAGCCTCTCCTGGCAGCGGGCCTCCGCGCCCTCCACGCGCGTCTCCACGCCCCCCAGGATGTCCACCCTGGCCCCGCTCAGCTTGGCTTCCATCAGGTGCTCCGTGTGCGGCCCCGGGGCTTCCGGGGAGAGCTTCCTCAGGGTTCCGTCGTGGCCCAGGACGGTCGCCCGGAGCTCCAGCAGCTCCGCCGCCTTGTCCTGGAGTGCCGCGCGGAGCTCCTCCACCCTCCCGCTCAGCTCCCCCAGGCCGGGAGGCACGTGCACCCCATCCAGACCCCACGCCTCCGGGTGTCCTCCTGGGATGTCCCCAAAGCCGATGGTGGAGTGACTGGCGGCGAGTGCCGGGGCGGGGATGGGGCCGGGAGCGGCGGCGAGCAGGGCAGACAGCATTCTGTTGGCGTCCTCTCTTAAAGAGGCTCGCAAGCCCTCCTCCAGCCCACTCACGGTCCCCCGCAGGTTCTCCAGGCCCTGGGTCAGACGCTGCACGTCCTCCTCCATCTGGTTCAGACGCTCTTGGGTCTCACTGTCTGGAGGCTGGCCTGGAGAGAGACAGAGAGTGGGCATAAATCACGTAGGCTTACCTTTGTCAGCACACACTTTAAGAAGTGCTAGCTTGATTGGTAATTACTTGCCTAATATAAAGGTAGGTTTACTGGATATGTTGTGCTACAAACCATTAATAGACTGTAGGGTATATGGCAAGAGATGCTAAGTGACATTTTAGTTTTGAGAATGTAAATACACTCACGCTCATCTTCATTCCCTTCACTGCCAGCAGGGAGAGTAGTTTCAACAGGAACGTGTTCCTCAGGCGTTTTAAGGCCAGGATGCAGTTCGCTCTCATGTTCACGCTCGTGCTCCTGCTCCTGCTCCTGCTCCTGCTCCTGCTCGTGCTCTGGGTGATGAGGGTGTTGGTGGTCAGGCATGGGCTCAGGTCCAGCGGGGTACGTCTCAAAGGAGGTCTCTGGGTAGGAGAGGGACATTGGAGGGCCAAAGCGACGCATGGGGTAAGAGTTCATATTGCTGGGGGGAGGGCCTTTGGGTTGGCTCCATGGGTTGGCTTTTACTAGCGGACCGTTAAAGTGTGGGCCCTTGAACATGGGCCCTTTGTGTTGCTGCCCGTTAAAGTGTGGACCTCTGAATGGAGGGCCTTTGAATGGCTGAATCATGTTCATCTGGTGGTGATAAGCAGCTGGTCCCTCCATACAGTTGTAGCCTGAGTACCCCGGGCAGCAACGCCACTCCAGTTCGGTCACGGTTTTATGTGCCACTTTGTAGTGTGGTTTATACATCAGACGATACCTAGGGTCAAAAGCCAAACACCATCAAAATAACAATATTCCTTAAGGGACCTCCATATAGGCAATATCTCATTAAGATGCGCAGTATTAATACAGGTCACGCATGCTTTGCTTACATGAGAGTTGGACATTTCTTCTCCCAGGAGCACTTGTTATATTCGGCCTTCACGTAAGGGACTGCACCATCCTGCACAGTGAATGATACTGTTTTTTCCACCACATAGGCACAGTGGTTTCTTCCAGAGGAGAAGAGAAGACAATTAATATAAAGATGTGACATGCTGCCTGGCTATAAAATATGATAATATCATAAGAAACCATAACAGAAATAACAATTTAATAGTTTGAATTTACTGTAATGTAACTTGACATAATCAGCTTTGTACACCTATAGTAGACATATGTCTGGCAGAAATAATGAAATTCAGTGGACGTTGAGTTGAAAATGAAGAGTTAAGTTTCTTGTTTATCAAGCAATGTGTAAGCATTATTCCATATTTTATTGCTTCATATTTGATTGATCAGCTTGAAGATTTGTTATATACTTTGTTAAGAATTTAACAAACAATATTCAGTGCTCCATATTGCTTTGCATGAGAAGTGTTTAATCACACAAGGGAGAAATAAAGAACTTACTTATGTCTGCTGGTAGGGTTTCCTGAGTCATGTTGTTGACTGGGACCAGCCTTGTAGAGGTTATACTGGAATGGTCTGTAGAACTTGGCTTCCAATAGTGAAGCACAAAGCAACACAACCACAAAAGAACTCAGAGCCTTGACAAAATGCATTGTGGTTTGGCTCCTTTTCAAGCGTCAGATGCTCTGGGAAAATTAGGCCTTCAAACAAAAATTATGTCAAAAGAGAATAACGGATGACTCCATTAAAGGCAACCCCCCCACAAAACAAAACAAAATCTCTCTCTTGCCATGAAAATTTCTAAAATGTCTCTTGTAGGATGTTCATGCACCTTATAGCAGAGTGCCACCCTTTGACTATCGCCCCTGGTGTAGTCCTTGGGTGTGGTGAGGTCTGTCGGAGTGACAACGGTCTACTGTGGGTAAGGGGGACCGTTGACACCACTAATAGGGTTCCACTGGCACCATCTGCATATCCCCTCCCACACACCTCCTTTAAGTCACACCAGTATGTGACCAGGAGGAAGGCGAGAGACCGCACCTGTTAGTTACTATTGCAATTCCTTCTATTACATTTAGATGGATTACAGCCCCTTTGCAACATCATTACAAATAGAGGATATTCTCTTAAACCATGTCCCAGATTACGATTTTCCCTTGTTTATATTTATTTCATTATTTAGGTGTAAATAATGGTCTAAAAGGGTCCAACATATACCTAAATATTAAACAAATATTATGCTAATATTAAGAACATAATAAGCTACTGTAAAAATGTTTGTATGACTGTTTAAAGTGATATTTTTAATTTATTCATTATCATATTTTAAATTTGCTGGAATCATTAAAATATCACATAGACATAAAAATCCAGACTTAGTTCGGGGACTTTTACTTCGTATGCATATTGACCCTTTCTAACAGCTCTCCCTAACAGCAAGCTACCAGGAATGACAACAAAGAATAACAAACTCCCTGTGAAATGCACAACCACACACACACACACACAAACACACATGCCTTTCAGCTCCTTGCCCTCCAAGCACACACCCTCACTCACAACACGTCTTTGTACAGTAGACAGAACAGAACCCACTTTAGCTGAAACCATTTTCCACATCAGTGGAGTTCATTTTCTGTGGAGGCTGTTTATTGTGTTTTTGTCATCAGTCTAACGACCTAGCCCAGACATGAATTACATATTTGACCAATTAAACAAAAGACAGTGAAACCATAATATGAAGCCATTGCTGCAGTTCGGTGTTCACTGTAACTACTCTCTCCACTCTGCCCAATAGCTTTCCAATAGGGGACATTTCTCACCGTTTCATCGTTCTCTATTATCAGCCATTTTTTGAGGAGTGTGCACCTTAGGCATTTGCTGCTCAAGATGAAAACATAACTCATATGCAGCATACAGTACAACGCTAGTAAATATTTTAGCCTGAAGTCTGCTACAACAGGAGAAACATTGTACCCCTGGTTTCAAAGAGATCGTTTGATTGGTTCCTTGTTGAGAGGTCATTTTCTGTATCCTGTTTGTACCAGCAGTCACCTCTTTTACCTGCTAACTCCCTGTTCCCTATTCATACACAACAACAAAGAGAGTGTGTTTATGTGTGTCAGTGTGTGAGCGTGGTTATGTGTAACAGATTTCCCCCAGGCTTCTTAACTCCCTGGGTTATTAACAAGCTCCAATTGTAGCACACAAAATCTAGTGCGGGACATATAGTAAAACAAGTGCACCTTTATTTGGTCAACCACAAGAAACTCCACCCAAAGTGTTCACTGAGTGACATCACAATGTTACAGCTGTTTCAAGGCCCATTCACCTGCCCTTCATAATGCTTACCTCAGCTGTAGGCTGTTCACATACCCTATATTTTTCCAATAGGCCATGAATTGCGTGAGCTTTAATTGGCTGCCAGGAACATGGGAAGAAAATATAACTCAGAAAACGGAAAGCCTGGGTGGGTTGGCAATAAAGTCAGTGTGTTTGTGACATTCACTGCATTTACATGCACATTAATCTACAGAAGGCTGTGTGTGTATTTATATCTAACATATAACATGTATGTAATATGGGGTGGGGTTTTACACTTGATAACCCCATTGCCCTTTTCCGCCTCTTTGTTGACTTTTAACACAAACAGTCTACATTCTGAGCCTGTTTGAAAAGTCCTTTAAGTTGGGTAAATGTGCACACCAAAGTCAGTGTGTTTAACAGGAATACCTTGAATGACATTGACAGTGGTTTGCTTATAGATGTAGCATTTATGATAGTTATATACCTTTTAGCATTCTATGTGTATGTGACAAATAGCATGTACAAAGGCATTTGTGTTTTTGGAGGAGCTGGCTATATGTAGGGAGGTACTGGAGGGGCTCACTTATTATTGTAAATAAAAACTAAAAGGATCCGCTAAAGTGAAATATATAATTGTAAAATATAGAAAAAGGAATACTAATACTGGCTTAATATAGAGGCTTTTTATTGTTTGTTTGTTTTAGCAGCAACAGTATTGTTTACTGGCGCCTGTGTCCACTCTGCTGACATATATGTGCCAGAACAAACAATGCTTAATGCAAATGTAAACATAATTTGGAGGCCACATGTGGAGGCAGGTTTGTGGCACACTTAACACTTTCCTAAGAGGTCCAGTGTGTTTGTAGCACTAGCCGTCCTATGTGCACGTCTAAAAGCACACACACACAAAGTGGCTGTAGGAATTGTTAAGACTTCAATCTTCAGAGAAAGTGAGAAAGCTGTGTAGTATGACTGTATCGCTCATTTGCCCTCAGAACTGCCTCTTTGCAAGGCACGGATGCCCCGTGCGGATGCCAGCACTTCACACAGATCAGATGGCTGGTTATGAACTTTCTGTATATTCCATCTTATCTGATCTAATTGACCTTCAGTTCAAAAAAAGAGATGTCTTGATTCACTTACTTGATACATAGACAATATGCCTTCCAGCGTTGCCCTGCCTACAGCAATGAAAAGCTGTTTTGCTTTTTCATATTTTATCTCTCAACTATTTGAAACCTTCAAAATAATTATTTGATTTGCCCCGCCTGTATACAGAGAAGGGAGGGCTCCATGTTGTTTGGAGGTCATGAGATGATTTGAAGATTTGAAGATTTTTGAATAATCTTTAGTTTTTATGATGTAATTATTTCCTATGCATTTTTCCATGTTTTTGATTTTGAAATGCTATTATTTTATCTCATTAAAAATAACATTAAAACACATCACATACATTCTGGACATTCGTGATGGGTTTGTGATTACCTAAAGAAACTTTGAGGTAAACATCCTTAAAGAATCAAAGTATTTGACCATTATTGGTATATGTAAGAGGCTACAAAGCAATGGCATGGCAGGTCATGCCTTAAGAAGGCTGAATGCCATAGGCTATTCAAAGAATGAGGCTGCCACCTTGTGTTGGGTACAGTAGTAGACTATAGGGTTTACTACACAAAATGCGTCCAAACGAACACTATGAAGTGTTAACCATGATAATCATGTTATCTGGGAAATAGTATTTGACCAAATGTTGAAATATGTCTGGAATGTCTCTAGCAAATTCACAGACCACTTTATGCAACCCCACTTAGAATATGTTGTGAACAAAACTCAAATAAGCCTTTGCTTTAATGACACATTTGAGCGTCATCAACACTTCAATATTGTTATAGCAAAAACTAAGACAAAACTGAAGGCTTGTAGGTTCGTGTAATCTTCGGTGTGAAAGCCCATCATATAGGCTACAGGACAGGCTACAGTATCATTAAATAAGTGTAGCCTATAGGCAAAGACAGACCTTCCTTTCTTTTCGAAAAAGCAAAGGGGGATTCATTATTGTGAATGTGTTCTATTCTATATCGCCCTGGTGGAGCGTCCGCTGGCTTTTCATCATCCTGTTTTCAAAGTCTCCATGGTTGCTTAATGACAGGGCTCGGGGCTCCGCCAACCTCTTGAGAAATAACAACGCATCTGATTCTCACGGCAGAGATAGCCGTAAAGACGCACGCATACTCGCATAGTTCAGCACTAGCAGAACCAGTCAACCAGCAGTTTGGGAACATTCCACAATACTTTAACCGAGACACCAGCAGCAATTTATGCTGTTTAACATATTTAACATGACGTTCATCAACGGAATTATGGGGCACACGCGTAATTTTATTTATTACTAAACTACCAAACAACTTGGAGGAGCACTGTACATATTCCTGCCGAAAGTGTTACTGGTCCACTACTGCGCGTAAAAGAGAGAGGTATACAGTATTGACAGGCAGTCTGTCCATCGCCTACTACAGCAAACAAATGGAATAGCCTACTTTTACTAGAACAACGACGGAGCAAAAGAGGACCAACCGTAAGACATGGCTGTGGACGGTAGGCGTGCTAGTTTAAGGAATTTACAGCATTACGGTAATTTGAGTCAAAACATTTGCCTACAGTAGGATAAACTGCCAAATGGCTTGGCTATACATTCATCTTTACATCTGTTAGTATAACTTTTCCCTCAAGTGCAGTTAATAGACTATGCTGTTTTCACGATGTCGATTGGAAATTACAGATTCTGATCAATTGATGTTCTGGGGGTGGGCGGTAGCAGGTGCTGAAAAGGACAGCGCCCTCACAAGGACAGTGACCATTATCACCCCTAACCTCAGGTGTGCTGGACACTTTTGGGGAACTCGGTGAATTTACTTGACTGAAACCAATTTCATTTTAGCAGGCTATAGGCTACTATTAGTTTTGGTGACCAGGATCAGAAGTAAAAAAATAACTATTATATAAAGAAAAATAAGAAAAACAGTAAAGAGAACAGTTGGTGGTCCAGGGCGATGTAGCCTATGACGGTCACCACAAAATGTGATGGGTGGTTTTTCATGTAGATTAGATAGGGCTTTTCTTAAAATGGCATCCAAAAGTAGCACCAACACAGTAATACATATTAAAGAGATCGTATTCATAATGTCATACTGTATAATCAAATGCTTCTGGTTTGTATTGATGATGTCTATCAAAGTCTCTTAGTGGGGGGTCTAGAAGAGCTGTCTGAAGGCAATTTAAAAAGTAGGGTCACAATGTTGGAACGGTGATAAGACACGCTTTCGTCATCCGACCCAGTAGACAGTCTCTTTGCATGTCCTTGTTTCAAACACTTCACTTGATTTAAGATATTGAAATTAACATTACATGCCAACTCCCCCCCCCCCACCCCACACACATACACACACACACACACACACGTATACACACTGCTCACATTGCTTCAAACTCAACAGAAAAGTCCTCCCAATCTGGCTCATGAATCAGTAATGGCCCATGGCCGTCTGCCATGTGCTCTGCCAACTACAGCATGTTTACTCTCTTTTCTGCTCTTTCTTTCATGACTGGATGTTAGGGAACCACCTGCTGTTAAGGGGGTTAGGATATCTCCCTACAGGCTCCTTCTGTATTGACGGGAATAGGTCTCATCTCTCAGCTGCATGTTGTAGTATGTGTAATTGCAGTGTAGGTTAACCACTAACTTGCTGGAGTTTCCATCCAGGTTGCGATGCTATAGCGTGTTACCTTGAAACATCTCGGTTTACAACCCTGCTAGTAGAAACCACCTCACCATGAGATAATCACTCAATTACAGGGTGTCCAGAGAGCTTTGCGTCAGCGGAATGTACACATACCACAAGGTGCTGACTCTGTTTCAAATGATTGTTAGTCTTTCAAATGACTGTTTGTCTTTAACAACATGTACTGATTTGTACAATGGTTCGGCAAGGAATACACTCGTCATTCATGTCCGTGTGCCAGTGTGTAATTCTTTATATTTTTATCAACCAACTAGAGCTATTTTCCAGCCAAGCTTTTTTTTCTAACCTCCTTTCTAGCGGCTTCCAGTTTCAGTTTCTGCAGGCCAGCTGTGGAGTACCGGGCGCTGCCTGAGGACTTCAAACACCAGCTGAGTCGACGGACGGGTGGGAACCTTACCTGGCATGACGGCCGAGGACAGAAAACAGCAGGGGGGAGGAAAGTCAAACTGTTACAGCAGCCCGGCACAGAAGCCTTTCAGGTATACATCACATGGACAGCAAGTGTGGTTTGTGCACATGTGACGCTAGGTGCAATCAGTTCATGTGTATAGGGAATAGGGCAATACTGTTAACCTGGCAGGATAAGCAGCTACACCATTATGAACATTACATATATACAGTATATATACATTATACATGGTAAATACAATGTTTTATCTGTTCATATACATTTGTAATAATTATTTCACTTCCAAGTTAAAAGGGGGAGTTTCATCAATGCAGGTCTTAATCCTAATCCAAATTGGAATGATGTGCATTTCTTAATTACATTTAGATTTTATTTAGCTCATGTTTTTCTGATGCCTAGTAACTCAGTAGCTCCGAATACTGTGCAAAAGCAGCCAGGAAGAAAGTTCATAGTCTGGCATAGTATACTCTAAATGCTGCTTACTACAAATGGCCACTTTGTTGCAAAGAATAGAAGATGCTCCCTGTACAGCAGGCTGGGCTTTAACCCTTTCTGAGCTCTGATCCACCAACACTGTACTGACTCTGCAGCAGCCTCCAGGCTGAACCCTGGAATTTGGGAAAGCATTTCATTAATGATACTATTTGTTTTCATTTACAGTGGTGCATGGAAGAATAACTCAATATAATGATACTGTAGGCATATACTATATGGGAAAACCCATTTAATACAGGAACTGAATGACAATTCAGCAATTTTGGCCTACATTTTGGTACAGTTAATATTCATATTATCTGATGTGGTGATTGTATGCTCACAGTGGTGTGCAGTTGTGCTGTGCAGAGTGTGGCTCTATATTGTGCTGCTATGTTCATAAACCCTTGGTTACAAGTTACCATGATTGGAGGCTGGAAGCTGGGAACATATATATGGGTTGGGCTGATAACAGAGCAGCATATAAACCATTATTTGTCCACTTTATTGCTATTGAATGCATTCAATGTGGTATTTTGTGAATGTGTCATTCATGCGGTCTAAGGAAAGGATATATTCTTAATCAGTGTTATATTTTATTGTAAGAAATACAGTATGGCACTGTGACATTTGAAAGTGCTATAGGACATTTCATATTGTTTCAAGGAATTCTCAATATAATTGATCTCACAATATCAAGGCATTTTTATATAATTACCTAAGTTTAAATACGCGTTCTTTCACCAACGAAGCTTTGCAAAATATTTAGCATTTACAGTATATGTATTTGACAAGGCTCCTCTCACACTCTCATTATAGCCCATTATTAAGTCATGCTGGAGGAAGATTGTTGTTATTTGAATTAAAATATCGAACCCAAAACTCCTCTCCCTTCAATGTCATAAGGTGCTCCCTCAGAAGTTCCACCCCCAAAATTGAATGCACATTGCCAAGGCTAGTTTTGTGTTGTATGGTTTGCCGCATTATGTTTGTGTTTGCAGAGCCAGGGTTGTGTAGAATGGACAGTTGGTGGACCCTTAGGAATTATTATCTGAATTTCATAAATAGTGTATTATCTTACACTTGCGGCCTGAGCAAAGAATGTCTTCATAATCCGATCTTCTCTGTTCTTTGTTTTCATAGCCGGTCCAGCAGTGTGTTCATGTTAGATAATTTCTGTGTGTGTGTGTGTGTGTGTGTGTGTGTGTGTGTGTGTGTGTGTGTGTGTGTGTGTGTGTGTGTGTGTGTGTGTGTGGCCTATTCAAATTTGCTTGGGTCTGAGATGTTGGTGCTTAGATGATCATATATATATATATAAATTAAATATATACTTTAAAGGTGTGGTAAGCGATTCTGGAGAAAGATTGTTCTATATTTGAACTGAACATCCAAGCAAATATACCTCACTCCAGAAGCTCACATTGAACATGCATTACCAAAGCTGGAATAGTGTTCTGTCGTGGGGACCACAACACTTTGTGTTCCCATCTACAGAGCCAGGGCTGTGTAGGAACACCATATCAATTTTCAGCACGCTCACAGATTGGACAGCGAGCGGACAATGAGGAGATATTATCTGAATCTGACCAAAAGCTTAACTCATTTTTTTGTTGTAGATAATGTAACATAATGTCTTACTTATGAGTTTGTATAAAAGCATCTGCTTGCAGGGACATAGAAACTGGGGCAGATGCTTACTTGAATGTTTTACTAGTGACATTTTTCACTTGGCAAAATCCTAGAAAAAAAATACAAATCACATTTTTCACATCACTCAATCGATCACCTCAAAAACATCTCAAACAGCAAGAGTCATACCAAAGTCTAGGAATAATAATGTTTTGCATATTAACACCATTATATCAAGCAATTGCTGGTCAAACTAACACATTCAAATCATAATGAGAAAAACAACAGATTTTATTCTAAAACATATTAAGATGCTATAAAATAGGGTGTTTTCACATATAATAATTTTTAAACTAATCAAACCCAGTCCTCTAAGTGTGTTCTATAAAGGAAGTGACCGTACAATACAAACTACAAAATATAAATACTGTAGTGTACACCAAATTACACTAACAATTGTATTCTAAAGGCATAATTGTAATAAAATAACAATAACACAAATTAAAAGCAGTTATTTATTATCTCTAATAGTCTGTTGAAACAAGTTCCCTAGAAAAGGTTACCCTGCTCTAGAAAATACAATATTTTTAGTGTTTGAAGTAACATTTATTCTCACTCTATATCCTATACCCTTTATATTGCACCACAATCTGTTTAAAGTGAATACATGATGAAAGTCCACAGTCATTCATAATGTTGCTCCCTGGCATGCTTTAGAGTGAAACTGGCCTCCCTTTTCTCTGGTCTGGTTCTTCCTCCCCTGTGGCTGATCTCCCGCTCTCACAAGTTCACAGCATGTGTTTGCATATACTCCAATGTATCCTAATGAATGCACACTGTGTGTGTGCGTGTCTTTGTTCCTACAGCTCAGGCTGTCCGTACGTCTGTCTCTGTGTACAGCATATGTGCACCAACATCAGGGTAGCTGTTTGTACATCTGTTTGTGTCTCTCCGCCTCTGTGCAATACAGCAGGGCTGCTACAAAGTGTTTGCCACTGATATTGCAGCCATGACCACACTGCGGTAAACAATAGGCACTAATGTGATGTGGGTTTACTGGTTCACATGTGCCCTATGGGCGTCACAGGTTATGCCGCCATGCACCTCCTGAACAGATCAGTTAATGGACGTACTGAAGCATGAATAGAGTAGTGGAGTATTTGACGTCCCCAGGGACAGTCAAGGTCAAAGGCAGACCATGGAAGGAAGGGTGGAGAAAAATGTATTTACAGAAAGTGTATTCAGCGATACACAGTAAGTGGATCTAAATGACAATCCATATTCTACTTTCTGCGTGTGTGTGTGTTTTCAGTTTCATACCAGTGCCAACTATGGGATATACCACACAAGCCCAACCCAGCCCAGCCTTGCGCGTCCTGTTGTACTGTGGTCACAGCCAGATGTTTGTAGGTGGCTGAAGAAACACTGTCCACACAACTACCTGGCCTACGTAGAAGCTTTCTCCCACCACGCAATCACAGGTCATATTGGCAAACCACATCAGATAAAACGTGGACAAATTAAGTGCATGATAACATCATCAGTGTCACAGTAAGGAACACAGCAGCAGACAGTGAATACAATGACTGAGGTGTTCTAATGAAAACGCATTGAAAATACAATCTACTAAGTGTCCATGCTATACTAATGCTGTATCATTGGCACACCCATTATACATTGTATGCTGCTGTGTTTTCATTAGCACTGATATTCATTAGCACTTACTGCCCTCCCCCCCCACCCTCCCCCCCGCCCCGTATCGAACCTCCAGGCCGTGCTTTGCTGCGTCTGAATGGGGAGAAGCTGGAGAGAATGGGGCTTGTACAGGAGACACTGAGACAGGAGCTACTGCAGCAGGTTCTTCAGCTTCAAGTAAAGGAGGAGGGCCGCAACCTGCAGATTCTCAGCAGAGGTGATTCTGTGTTTGTTTGTTAAGAGTTTCTCCATTGTCAACACATAAGCTCTTGACGAACCAATAGTATAATCAAACCACCAGGGTTACCACACCAGCATGTTTATGTTATGTACAGTATGTATATGGCCAAATGTTGTTTCCAGAATCATTTTAATTTTGTCTAACTAGCATATAGGCATTTTTCACATACAGTAAATGCTACATAAGGATATACTGTACTTTCTTACAGCCTGTAAACAGGGAAAAGGTTTTCGGTTAGTGTGGCTTGCTCTGGGAGTGTGCGTGCACACACACATACACACATATTGATTTGTTAATTTTGCGTGTATGAAATGTTTGCATCATAATGTTATATAACATACATCCAATAAACTCTTTATCAGTCAAACTATAGAAGGGTTTCCAGGGGCTTCAAGCGTTATGAGAATAAAGGTGTTCATGGTATCTGACCTACAGAGGATGAAATGTTACCCATCATTGGTAGCACTTCCAGGTCACTGTTTGAAAGCTTGACTGTTGTGAAAAGTGATACTGTATTGTTTGTGTGCCGTTTAGGTTCATTTGGAAGCACATCCTAGCCTGACAAACTACTGTATATGGACGAGGTGGAGCCTGTGGGATTATGGAGACTTGCTTTGCACCTGGCTGCACTTAATAATTGTAATGTGAATCAATGACTAATTACCGGATAGCATTTACATGTGTAACTGTCCCAGTCAAAAGATATGGATTACAATGAGTGAGTTCCTCATTCCATTGACATATTGACAAACACAATACACAACTCCTTGATCTTTATGGACTGTAATGAATGGCATGAATTATCACTGATGTATTATATTAGGGTGTATATAT